>PVJS01053208.1:0-13362 GCA_004027185.1 Glis glis | reverse complement strand
GAGGTAGAAGGCCCCTGCGTTCCATCCCCGGTACCGCAAAAAAAAAAAAAAAAATGGGGCTGGGCATGTAGCTCAGTAGTAGAGTGTGTGCTTAGCATACACGAGGCCTTGAATTCAATCCCCAGCACCAAAATAAAAAATAAATAAGCCAGGCATGGTGGCGCATGCTTGTAATCCCAGTACTTGGGAAGCTGAGACAGGAGGATTACAGGTTCAAGGACAGCCTCAGAAACTTAGGGAGGCCCTCTGCAACTTAGTGAGACCCTGTTTCAAAATAAAAAATAAAAGCCAGGTGTGGTGGCACACACTTATAATCCTAGTACTTGGGAGGCTGAGACAGGAGGATTGCAGGTTTGAAGCTAGCCTCAGCAACTTAGTGAGGCTCTCAGCAACTTAGTGAGACCCTGTTTCCAAATAAAAAATGAAATAGGTCTGGGAGTGTAGCCTGGAGGTAGAAGGCCCCTGGGTTCCATCCCCAGTACCACACACACACACACACACACACACACACACACACACACACACTAAATAAATAAATAAAAATTTAAAAAAAGGGCTGGGGTTGTAGCTCAGAGGTATAATGCCCCTGGGTTCAATCTCCAGTACCACAAAATAAATAAAATAAATAAATAAAACAAGTGCAAATCAAAACTACAATAAGATAATAGTACACATTTACCCCAATGGCCATGAATAAAAAGACTAAGAACAATACCAAGTATTAGAAATAATGTAGAGAAATAGACCTCTTATAAATTGTTGGTGGGATGTAAATTATACAACTACTTCAGAAATCTGCTTGGCACTATCTTGTGTCTTGGATATATGCACACCTTATGGCCCAGTAATCCATTCTTAGGTGTATAGAAGTGGGGATGAGAATACAGGTATTCTAAGGGACGTGTACAAGAGCATACCAGTACTATTTATAATAACCCTGAACTAGAAATGACTCAGCTGTCCATCAACAATAGAATACATAATGGTACGATCATATAATGGGTTACTAAATAGTTAAAGAAAATAAACAAATTATAGCTACTTGCAACAATATGGATAAATCTTACTAACTTAATACTGTGTGAAAAAGTCAGACATCAAATATTACGTAGCTTTTTCTTTCATTTATACAGAATTCAAGTGCAGGCAAAGCGAACATCATATTTAGAGAGACACACTTTTGTAGAAAACAGTGAGGAGAATTGAGGTCCACAGGCGTTTCTGGGAGTAGTGAGGAGTTCTGGGTAGAAAGTCATAGGAAAATGTTGTGGGAATTGGCAATGTGGCATTTCCGGGTGGGAATAACACCTACGTGGTTTTCATTTCATTTGTGGAACTTTTATCTTGATGTATGATGTTTCATAATAAAAAAGTTTAAACCTGTATCAGGTATTACTTCCCTGTCTGACCTTCACAGAAAATAAATACTGTCCCAGTAAATCAAAACTCTTAAACTAAAGGAAAACAGCTCTTAAAGCCACAGAAAGAAAATATGCGGAAACATTCTGTAGGCCAACCTCTCAGAGCGTTTCTGTGAGTTAGGAACAGCGCCCTGTTTGGGAGGATGCTTCACCAACAGCTGTCTGTGGTATGATCAGCCTGTTGGGCGCACAGGCTGGGGAGCTTATGCCTCCTGGGAACAAATGAAAGGGCTTCCTTCCTGCAGATGTGGCTCTCTGCATTTAGGAATATGGTTTGTGGGGTGGTCAGCGACTGGCTTCTAGTCCCACTTTGCTCCTTGTCTAGGGGCCTTTGTGCAGGGTAACAATATCACACCCACCCTGGCAACCCCGCTGGGAAAATAGAAAGAGGACATTTAGGTGCAAATGGGACCACTAAGCACAGGTACACAAGGAACACATCCCGCCTGGCCCAGGAGCAGCACTGCCCAGCTAGCACAGTGTCCCTTACCGCATAACCTTCTGTCTTCTTCTGGCACCATTTCAGTAGAGCGTTGCGTTTGGAGCCACCATATTCCCGAGCCAAGGCTGCTAGCGGGTCTCTTCTTTCCACACTGGTTAGAAAGAGCATAGAGTAAGGAGAAGAGGCTGGCTTTTAGAACCCTCAAACACATGAGAAATAATTAACTACATTAGAAAAAGCAAAAGCCGGGGGCTGTTCATCCAGAGAGTCTCCAAAGAGACAATCAAATTAGTCACAGTAATAATACATCTTATTATGTCTTATGGTATAAAGGAAGACTTAAATTGTGCTTCTTTTTTTTTTGTGGTACCGGGGATTGAACGCAGGGGCATTCTACCTCCACGCTACACCCCTGGCCCTATTTTTTATACTTTATTTTGAAACCGGTCTCACGAAGTTGCGGAGGGCCTCACTAAGGAGAGAGAGAGAGAGAGAGAGAGAGAGAGAGGGAGGGAGAGAGAGCGAGAGAGCTGAGGCTGGTCACGAACCTGGATCCTCTGGTCTCCGCCTCCCAAAGTACTGGGATTACAAGTGTGCGCCACCATGCCCAGCTAAATTGTGCTTCTTGACAACCATAAATCTAGGGAGAGTTTTGTTGCTTTAAAATGCATCCATTTAAAGCCGGGTGTGGTGGCGCACGCCTGTAATCCCAGTACTTGGGAGGCTGAGATAGAAGGATCACAGGTTCGAGACTAGCTTCAGCAATTTAGGGAGATTCTGTTTCAAAACAAAATAAAAATAAAATAAAAAAAAAGGGCTGGGCGTGTGGCTCAGAGCTCCTGGGTTCAATCCCTAGTACCGTAAATAAAATAAAAATAAAGGGCTAGATGTTTTGAAGGTAAAATGCCCCTGGGTTCAATCTCTAGTACCAAAACAAAACAAAACACCCCATCCTTCTAGACTTTTATTTGTTTAATAAAGCATCATTTTAATTAAAGACCCCCTACACAAAGAACACACCACACATTTCAAGGACACACCTTACATCTATGGGGTGTAACAAACAAACAAAACACCAGGCTGGCTGTTTATAGGATGTAATGGGAGTGTAGAGGAAGGGAGAAATCAGTTAGCTGAATAGACTCAAAAGGAGGGGCTTTGTGCCTGGCATGGTGGCACACACCCATAATCCCAGTATCTGGGAGGCCGAGACAGGAGCACTGCAGGTTCAAAGCCAGTCTTAGTGACTTAGGGAGGTCCCTAAGTAACTTTGTGAGACTGTTTGTTTGTTTGCTGGTTTGTTTTGTGGTACTAGGGATTGAACCCAGGGGCATTCTACCTCCAAGCTACACCCCCTAGCTCTTTTTATTTTTTGGTTTTTTGAAAGAGGGTCTTGCTGAGAGTCTTGCTAAATTGCTCAGGCTGGCTTCAAACCTGCGATCCTCCTGTCTCAGCCTCTCAAGTATTGGGATTACAGGTGTGTGTCACCACGCCCAGCTAAGACCCTATTTCAAAATAAAAAATATAATAGGATTGGGAGTGTAGCTTGGAGGTAGAATGCCTCTGGTTTCAACCTCCAGTACCAAAAAGGGGGGGGTGTCTTTGCACACACTAAAGAGATACCCTCCTCAGTTTATGGAACATTAATTTTCTTTCTCTCTCTCTCTCTTTTTTTTGTGTGTGTGGTACTAGGGATTGAACCCAGGGGTGTTCTACCACTGAGCTACATTCCCAGCACCCCCCTTTTTAGAAACAAGGTCTCACTAAATTGCCTAGGCTGGCCCCAAATCTGTGATCCTCCTGTCTCAGCCTCCTAAGTACTGGGGATTATAGGCATGTGCCTCCACACCCCCCAATTCTGAGCACCCAATGTAGCCAAAGTTGAGGTGACTTTATTAACACTTTAGCATCCCAAGAGCAAGAGCTTGGGCGCTCTACCCTCGATTTTCAATCCACACTGACGTCCATTTTTATGCTAGCCAAAATTATTCAAATATTAAAAAGAGACTTAAGGTCTCACACAGTTCCTTTCATCATGAATGTCATGAAATCAGAATGACATTCCTATAGGATTTTTGTACAGTGTCCTATATCCCTAACACTATGTAGAGCAGTGCAAGTAAAGAAACAGGCCCCAAAGGGAGGTAGACTATGGGGGGCGCCTTGCTGGAGCATCACCTAGACCAGGCAATGATGTAAGAGTAATTGGATTCACTCCCAGGATAGACATCAGGGTACAGACATAAGAATAATCATGACAGCACTCTCTGCAATAGGAAAAATTATAAAAAAAGTGCATCAATAAGTGAATGCATAAATAAGCTGTGATATAGTCACACAGTCAAATACTTTGTTGCAAGAAAAACTAATAAGTAGCAGATGTATGCAATAATGAGAATTAATATCAGGAACAATTTTTGAACGAAAAGGAAAAAGACAATGAGAAAAACATACGATATGTTTCCATGTATCCCAAATTTTTAAATATGCAATTTAAATAATATATTGTTTATAGTGTTTGGAGATACAAACATGCATGGTAATATAGCAAAGCAAAGAAAAACAAATATTAAAGCCAGAATGGTCATTACCTTGGAGAGAAGAATAAGGTAATGCAAACAGAGCAGCTGAGGGGAAATTCCAAAGGCAACCATTTTCTTTTCCTTAAACTGGGAGGTGAGTATAGGTGGAGATCCATCACATGGTTATTTTTTATGCCTTTCTTTTTTTTTTGTGGTACTGGGGATGGAACCCAGGGGCATTCTACCTCCAAGCTACACTCCCAGCCCCATTTTATTCTTTTATTTTGAAACAGGGTCTCACTAAGTTGCAGAGGGACACAGTAAGTTGCCGAGGCTGGCTTTGAACCTGCAATCCTCCTGTCTCAGCCTCCCAAGTACTAGGATTACGAGCCTGTGCCACCACACCTGGCTTTTTTTATGCCTTTCACGTATTTTTTTAATTCTTCTTTTGGGCTCAGAAAACAAGACCCCACAGACTGGTGCTCTGACATGCTGAGAGACCTGAGAAGCTGCCTTGGATTTAATGTCTACTGGAGTTTGGATCTAAAATGTCCCCTAAAGGCCCATGTGTTAAAAGCGTGGTCCCAGTGTGATGTTATTAAGAGGTAGTGGAACCTTTAAGAGGTGGGACCTAGTAGGAGGCCTTTAGGTCACTGAAAGTATGTCCTTGAAGGGGATGTGGGACCCCAGAACCTTCTGCACTTTTCTTGCTTCCTAGCTGTGAAGGGAGCAGTTTTCCTCTACCACCTGCTCCCACCTTGATGAGCTGCCTTTCACAACAGATCATGGGCTGGAGTCTCCAAACTTGTGAGCCAAATCAACCTTTCCTTTGTGTAAATTGATTCTCTCAGATTATTGGTTATAGTGATGGAAACCTGACTAACGAAAGTTCTCTGTGATCTCCCCTTATTTCTCCCCCTACCCATGTAGGGAAAACCTTTCTAGAAAGTTCCCTGTCTACATGACCGGATCCACCAAAAGAGGAGCACAATTGGCTTCAGTCTTCCTACAGAAATTTCATTAGCCAAAGAAGACTGAACTCATCTTGTAGGAAATAAGACTGAAAGTCAACACACCTAGAGTTCAGGGGAACTCTGTCTTAGGCCATCATCTGTTCTCCTGGACCCATCCATCTGCTCTAAAAATAATCTTCTATCCCTTTAACCTGCCTATACTTCCACATCTTTCTCTCCTACGAAGACGGTATTTAAGCTTCAGCTAGCTGACCTCTTTATGCTCACACTTTGTGTATGGCTCCTATGTTTCTGCATATTAGTAATTTTTTTTTTTTGGCGGTACTGGGTATTGAACCCAGGGGCATTCTACCTCCGAGCTACATCCCCAGCCCTATTTTTTTTTATTCTTTATTTTGAAACAGGGTCTCACTAAGTTGCGGAGGGCCTCACTAAGTAGCTGAGGCTGGCCGCGAACCCGGATCCTCCTGTTTCAGTCTCCCAAGTACTTAGATTACAAGCGTGCGCCACCATACCCAGCTCACATTAGTAAATTTTATATGCTTTTTCCTACTAATCTATTGTCAGTTTATTTCATAGGTTAAAATTATCAAACCTTTGGAGGGAAAGTTTAAACTTCCCTATAGTATCCATCCAATATTTCATAAAAATATTTAAAAATAAGCCGGGTGTGGTGGTGCACACCTGTAATCCCAGTACTTGGGAAGTTGAGACAGGAGGATCGCAGGTTTGAGGACAGCCTCAGCAAGTAGTGAGACCCTGTTTCAAAAAATAAGAACAAAATAGGGCTGAGGGTGTATCTTGGAGGTAGAATGCCTCTGGGTTCAATCTCCAGTACCCAATATATATATATATATATGATTTTAAAATGATTTTAAAAGGAGGAATGGGATTATTCTAGACTCCATTAATAAGAACTAAGGTAGAGAGAGTTAAGAAAAGCAGCTGGAAGCCAGGCGTGGTGGCGCACGCTTGTAATTCCAGTACTTTGGGAGGCGGAGACCAGAGGATCCAGGTTCGCGGCCAGCCTCAGCTCTCTCTCTCTCTCTCTCTCTCTCTCTCTTCCCCTCTCAGCCTCTCTCACTCTCTCTCTCTCTCTCTCTACTTAGTGAGGCCCTCCGCAACTTCGTGAGACCCGGTTTCAAAATAAAGTATAAAAAAATAGGGCCAGGGGTGTAGTGCGGAGGCAGAACGCCCCTGGGTTCAATCCCCGGTACCGGAAAAAAAAATTTAAAAAAAAAGAAAAGCAGCTGGAACATGAATTTAAATTTTTTGTGTACAATCTGATGACTGCTTTTCCAGGCACCTGGCAGATCTGTAAAGCCAAGCCCATGAGTTTCCTTGGTCAGAGTTGCTGTTAACTACAAAGTCTTCATGACCACGCCTGGCCTTATGTCATCCCTCAGAACTGAGTTTCTATGCTTGACAAATTAGAGAGGACTGAAAGGAGAGCTTAGAAAAGAGTTTCTGTATAAATGGAAGACTAAAACATTCACCAAACATTTTTCTTTGAAAAATAAGTTAATTGGCTGGGCGTGGTGGTACACGCCTGTGATCCAAGTACTTGGGAGGCTGAGACAGGATGATCACAGGTTCGAGGACAGCCTCAGCAACTTAGTGAAACTCTCAGCAACTTAGTCAGACCCTGTTTCAAAATAAAGAACAAAATAGGGCTGGGAGTGTAGCTCAGAGGTAGAAGAACCCTGGGTTCAATCCCCAGTACCCCTTCAAAAGCTAACTAAATATGACCACCCCCCAATTTAATAGCACAGATTGAGAACTTCCAGAGTAAATAATTTCTATTGTTGTCATGGGTTAATCTCAATGGCATGAATGTAAAATTAAAATAAGAAATTAATTTCACCTTTCATGATGAAAGGTATAATATAAATAATATGCTAATATACACAGAGCCTTTTGTGTGTATGCCTGACGCTGACTTGAGAACAGCACTAATTCTGGTTCTTAAAAACCTGTGTGTGTGTGTGTGTGTGTGTGTGTGTGTGTGTGTGTCTGTCTGTCTGTCTGTGTCTGTATGGTACTAGGGATTGAACCCAGAGTCTCACTAAGTTGCTGAGGGTCTTGCTAAGTTGCTGAGGCTGGCCTCCAACCTGCGATCCTCCTGTCTCAGCTCCCAAGTACTGGAATTACAAGTGTGTGCCACTGTACCCAGCTTAAAACTTGCTTTGATTATTTAAGTCTCCTCCAAATAAACAGACCAATATATAATATCTGGGGATTTACATTAAACCCTTGAAACACATGGTTTCATCTATTTGGGTCCAAATATAGACTACACCCAATGATACACTATCTGAACTTATTTAGACTTTCAAAAATCCTTCTGGTACCCATATGGATAATTATACTATTTATTATAAAGCTGTTACTCCTAAAGTAGCCAGTTTTGTATATTCATCTACCTACCCACTCATAAGTATTTATCAAGTGAAATGTTATGTGTATAGCACAAGGGAAAGATACAAAAATGTAAGACAAAATATTTACTGTCCACTAAATTACAGCCTTCATGTGAACAAGAGCATAGACTGTGCAAGTTATTCATGTGGAGAAGCAGCACAGGAGTTACATACCCAAATGTAAGACCCTGAGTCAGGGAAGGGGGGTGTCAGTGCCATGAGGTGGTTAGTACAACTTCATGGAAGGTTTGACCTTGAAGTAGGAGCACGTGGGAGTGTGAAAGGACAAAAGAAGGCAACTTAATCCAGCACCTTATAAACAAAGATCTGCAGTCAGAAATGCACATGTCTTATTGCAAAGGCAGGGGGTAAGACAGGCTTAGAAGGAGCGAAAGGCTGCACCATCTGGCAGGCGAGTGGGGGTGGTGCCAAGCTGGGGCAAGGCAAGGAGACCAGGGTGAGGAGCGTGGATGAGAGTCGCGAGCTTCGGGAAGGTCTACTGTGGGATGCACTTGGTGCTTCAGAAGACTCACAAGGAGAAGCGGGAAGACCCGGGGAGAGGCAAGCAGCAGAAAGAGGGTTAGTGGGGGCTGGGTGACCAGGGGCACTGCAAGGGAGGAGGTGGCAGAAGTGTGGGAGCAAAGACAAGCTCTTGGTAACCACCTTGCCCACCTCACTGTTCTCTCCCCCTTGCTGCATCCTTTGCATCCGTGCCAACATCCTTTTAATCACCGATTACAAAAATGTCTCTCTAATCCTCCTTATATGCCACTGGGTTCTGATTAATCCTCCTTAAAGAGCAGGTCTGATCTTAACTGTTACTCAAAAACAAAAACAGAATCCCACAGACTTAGCGGTTCCCCGCTGCTTTACCAAAATAAGTATGAACCTCATCCTCGGCAATGAGGGCTACGCGCCGTGGGGCTCCAACCCGCTTTCTGGTTGTGACATCCTGGTCATCCATCACCTGCCTGACTCTTGGCGGAGCACTTACTGCAGGATCCCTGTCCTCTTGAACTCCGGGGTCTAGCCGGCTCCCTCATGATGGCACCGCTATACCCCGGGCAGAAACTCCACTACTCTCTAGACTTCCTGATCCAACCAACAACCCCCAAGCACTTGCTTACACTTTTATTTTTAATGGTCCTTCATTCCATTTTGCACAATACCACTACCTAGTATCCTTTTAGACCCATTGAAGGCAGGTTCCCTGGTCATTTTCATTCATGAGGTATTTGTAGATGTAAATTGTCCGCAGGGCACAAAACAGAAGAGGAGGAGGTTATCTGCGCATTTTCCCGCTTTTTCATGTTTAAAACGCGTACCTGAGTTTGCTGGGTGGTTTCAGCCCCCCAGTGGAGGTGCTTAGCAATCTGGTGCTTCCGAAGCCCAGGGAGGGGGGTCTGCTCAGTGACTCCAACGAGGGGCTCTTTCGGAGGTAAGGATCCGGCTTCAGGTCCTCAGCCCTTCCCTTCAGAAGATCTGTGAGAGCAACAACATAATTACCAATTCCCAGAGAGGAGAAATTTCACTGGTTATTTTATTTTTGGGGGGTGTTGGGGGTAGAACTCAGGGACATTCTACCTTTGAGCTACACCCCCAGCCCTGTTTTTTATTCTTTATTTTGAAATAGGGTCTCACTAAGTTGAGGAGGGCCTCACTAAGTTGCTGAGGCTGTCCGCAAACCTGCAATCCTCCTGTCTCAGCCTTCCAAGTACTGGGATTACAGGTACGCACCACCACACCTGGATTTATTTTAAGTATAATACAATTTTCATTTTATTCTCAAGCACAAACACATATATATTTTTTTCTGGAATAAGTTAATAAAAACGCAAACAGGAACATGGTATTCTCTCTTTCTCTCTCTCTCTTGATACTGGGGATTGATAAGGGGCATTCTACCTCCGACCTATACCACCTGCCTTTAATTTTTCTTTGTGGTGGTGGTCCTGGGAATGAAATCCAGGGGCATTCTACCTCTGAGTTACACCCCCAGCCCTATTTTATTTTGAAACAGGATCTCACTAAGTTGTGGAGGGCCTCACTAAGTTGCTTAGGCTAGCTGTGAATCTGTGACCCTCCTGTCTCAGCCTCCCAAGTACTGAGATTACAACGTGTATCACCACATCCAGTTTATATTTTTATTTTTATTTTATTATTATTTTTGTGGTACTGGACATATGTATGTATGTGCTGGGGATTGAATCCAGGGCATTCTACCCTAAGCTACACCCCCAGACCAATTTATTTTGTGTGTGTATATGATACTGGGGATTGAACCCAGGGGCATTCTACCTCGAGGCTAAACCCCCAGCCCTATTTTTTATTCTCTATTTCTGAAACAGGGTCTCACTAAGTTGCAGAGGGCCTCACTAAGTAGCTGAGGCTGGCTGCAAACCTGTGATCCTCCTGTCTCAGCTGCCCAAGTATTGGGATTAAAAGCGTGCGCCACCACGCCTGGGCCCCATCTGATTTTATTTCTTATTTTGAAACAGGGTCTCATTAAGATGCTGAGGCTGGCCTTGAACTTGTGATCCTTCTACCTCAGCCTCTCAAGTACTGGGATTACAGATGTGCACTACCACACCTGGCTATATTTTTTATTATTATTTTCTTTTGTGTGTGTGTGATACTGGGGATTGAACCCAGGGGCATTCTACCTCTGAGCCACACCCCCAGCCCTATTTTTTATTCTTTATTGTGAAACAGGGTCTCACTAAGTTGCGGAGGCCTCACTAAGTAGTTGAGGCTGGCCGCGAACCTGTAGCCTCCTCAGTAATCTCAGTCTCTCAAGTACTGGGATTACAAGTGTGCACCACCATGCCTGACTAATTCTTCTTATTTTTGAGATAGGGTCTTGCTAAATTGATGAGGCTGGCCTTGAACCTGTGATCCTCCTATCTCAGCCTCCCAAGTACAGGGATTACAGGCATGCACCACCAGGCCCAGCTGGGACATGGTATTTTCTAATGATTCTTCAGGCAGAACTAATAACATGATCCAAAGGACCCAGTGCTAAGTCAGCCCCTTGGTTCAAAAACTAATATGAATTTCAAGACTGCTTGAAGAAAGCAGTAAGCCAAGAATGGGCTTGTGTAACTACTTGGTTTTGATGCCTGTGAAGCTGCCCTGTCCCTGGGAATGTATTTTGTTTTAATTGGTAAAGACCAGGAACAGTGAGGTGGCAGGAAAACACTTCATGTGTGTTAGGTCAGGTCCCCTTCCCCTTCCCCTTCCCCCTTACTCCTGCAGCTGGGACAGGAGACCCTGGAGCCCGGGTAGGCAGAAGTGGAAACGTGGCAAACTTCAGATCTCACGGGAGGACCTGCTTTGTTCTGCCTCATCTCACGCGAAGACGCCCCACTGACCCCTGACCCCAGACCCTGCTATAAAGATGCCCTCCCTTCCTCTCTTGGCACGACTCTGCTAACCGAGAGCCCTACTGGTCATCAGACCTGGCCCGGGAGCGCAATAAAATGCCTTTTGCATTCTGCCTGCTAAGCTTTGATCTCTCACGCGACTCACACTCGCCTCGCCTGTTACAATGTGATTTTCAGGTCATAGGCGTCAGCAGACAGAAAACTGGGAATGAAGAATAACCATTTTATAACAGAAAAAGCTGTCAGGCTCACTAGAAAATAAGCAAAAATTATTCTCTTAAAGTTCCTTTCTGTTGTCATATTAGTCTGAGTCAAAACAGGTACTGCAACGAAATGGATGAATCCTCTAGATAATTCTTAAAGAACCATACAAGTAGAGACAGGAGAAAATTTTTGAGATTGTCTGGTTTACACTGATAGAGGAAAGTGGAGCTCAGAGAATCAAGTGACTGGTTCGAAGCTACAGGACCAGGCCAAGCCCGTGGTGGCCTCCTGTGGACCCACTGATAGTCAAGGAAGAAAACAATACTTCTACAGCTAATAGCCACCAATTATGGGTGGTGAAGTCGGGAGTGAGGCCAATTAGCTCTAAATAGCGGAGAAAAACAGTGTTTACATCACTAAAGAGAACAACAAAAACAGCCCATTAATCCCTGTTTCTGTAGCTTCTGATGACCTCAATGTTGACAAGCAATTGCTGGAAATGACTAGAAGCAAACAATTTTCACGATGTAATCCTTTCTTTATTACACTAAATAGATTCATATCCATAGACAGGTGCCCAGTGGGGGAAGTGGGCAGCAGGGCTGTCAGTGAGCTATTTACTCCACAGCAATAGTTGTGGTCTCAACTTCAGTATTTATCTTGTCAATCAAGAGAATGGTTTCTCTAGACAATAGGAAATGTGGAAGCTGGTGGGACAGAGAGAAGAGGATGCACACTCTATGATCCGAAGCTCACCCATGGAGTATACTGAAAAATGGCTAAGATGGTCAATTGTATGTTGCGCAGCTGTTACCACAATTTTTAAAAAGCTCACCTAGTACTATGCATATAAGAAGTGGGCACCAAGCCGGGCGTGGTGGCACGTATTTTGTAATCCCAGTACTTTGGGAGGCGGAGACCAGAGGATCCAGGTTCGCAGCCAGCCTCAGTTCTCTCTCTCTCTCTCTCCCTGTCTATCTCTCTCTCTCTCTACTTAGTGAGGCCCTCTGCAACTTCGTGAGACCTGGTTTCAAAATAAAGTATAAAAAATAGGGCCAGGGGTGTAGCGTGGAGGTAGAACGCCCCTGCGTTCAATCCCCAGTACCACAAAAAAAAAAAAAAAAAAAAAGTGGGCACCACTCTGTTACTTATAAAAATCAGGCCGGTTTTCAATGTTCTGTGTTGGCCCCTCCCTCCATTTCCAGGTGAGAGGTGCCTGTGACTTTAAGTTGAAGCCAATGCTCATTTACCATTCTGCAAATCCTGGGGCTCTTACGAATGACAGTAAATCAATGGTGCTTGTGCTCTGCAAATGGAAAAACAAAGCCTGGGCGGCAGCACATCTGGTCACCACATGGCTCACTGAATATTTTAAGCCCACTATTGAGACCTGCTACTCAGAAAAGGATTCTTTTCAAAATATTACTGCTCGATGACAGTGTGCCTGGTCACCGAGAGCTGTGATGGAGATGCACAATGAGATCAAGGTTGTCTTCCTGACACTAGCACAGCATCCATTCTGTGGATGGTTCAAGGAGTCGTTTCGACTTTCAATTCTTACTATTTTAACAATACATTTTATAAGGCCATGATGGCCATAGACAGTGATTCCTCTGATGGATCCGGGTAAAGTAAATTGAAAATCTTCTGGCAAGGATTCTGAGCCAGGCGTGGTGGCACATGCTTGTAATCCCAGTACATGGGAGGCTAAGACAGGAGGATTGCAGGTTTACAGCCAGCCTCAACTACTTAGTGAGGCCCTCCGCAATTTAGTGAGACCCTGTTTCCAAATAAAACATAAAATAGGGCTGGGGGTGTAGCTCGGTGGTAGAATGCCCCTGGGTTCAATTCCCAGTACGAAAAAAAAAAAAAGAACATGGGTGAGAGCCGGCGTGGTGGCACACACTTGTAATCCTAGTACTCGGGAGGCTGACACAGGAGGATTGCAGGTTCGAGGACAGCCTCAGCAATTTAGTGAGGCTCTCAGCAACCTAGT
>PVJS01053207.1:0-13363 GCA_004027185.1 Glis glis | reverse complement strand
TAGTTTTCCTTGTAGAGGTCTTTTACCTCCTTGGTTAGGTTTATTCCCAAGTATTTTATTGTTTTGGGGGATATCATGAGTGGAAATGTCTTCTGGATTTCTTTTTCAGTGGATTTATGGTTGGCATACAGAAAAGCTTCTGATTTTTTAAGATTGATTTTGTATCCCAACACTTTGCTGAATTTGTTGATCAGTTCTATGAGCCTTTTGGTTGAGTTTGTTGGATCTTCTAAGTATAATATCATGTCATCTGCAAATAGAGATAGTTTCAGTTCCTCTTTTCCTATTTGTACTCCTTTGATTTCCTTCTCTTGTCTTATTGCTCTTATTTCAACATACAAAAAATAATCCATTTACTCCACCACATAAACAGAACTAAAGACAAAAATCACATGATCATTTCAATAGATGCTGAAAAAGCACTTGACAAAATCCAACACCCATTCATGATAAGAACACTGCAGAGAATTGGAATAGAAGGAACATACCTCAACATCATAAAGGCAATATACAATAGGCCCACAGCCAATATCATACTGAATGGGGAAAAACTTCGAGAGTTCCCTTTGAAAACAGGAACAAGACAAGGTTGTCCACTGTCACCACTCCTTTTCAATATAGTACCCATTTCCTCTTATAAAAACATGGCGGCCTCTGTTATACGACTGCTGGGGCTAGTAGGCACATCTCATGGGCAGCTCCATGGTGGAGCTTCTGGCTCAGCCCTTTGGGGACCTTGACAAGAATTGGTTTCTCATTCCCACCTCCCCCCCAATTCCACTTCCAGCTAGGCTTGGCCACGGGAGCCCAATGGGAGCCAACAGTATTTTTAGGATGTAGCGTTTCATTTGACCCTCTTTTGAAGTGGCTGCAGGGTAGGTATATAGGTCAAGGAAGCAGGAAGAGAAGATCCGATCTCCACTGGATGTGGCAAAAAAGGAAGGACCAGAACCAGGCTCTGTCCTTGGGCTACCTGAAGGTCCCTAACCTCTTGACCAATGCTGCCTCCCAGGTATAGAGGAAAATACAGCTGAGAAAATGTTAGAGGCCAGGATGCAGAGCTTTCCAAGGTACATCAGGGCATTTGACTTCCTTCTGGGGGCCAGTGAAGAGGATTCAAATGTTTCATGACCCAGAAGTGATCTTAATAAAACTGCTTTTGAGAAAGTTGAACTCTGACTACAATGTGGAAGGTAGATTGGTGGTTGTTCAAATATAACCTTATAATAAACTCTTGGTTTTGTTTAATAACTACAATTGTGCCTGAAGTCACCTCCCCACAAGATGGCAGATGTGAAAATGCTTTGTGAAGTGAAGAAGGTTCTACAAATGCAAGGTTATTATTAATATGGTATTAGGTTATTGCTTTATTTGGGGACAATTTCCTTTGTTCTTGGAAGACTCTGAATAGAGAACGGGTTCCTCCATTGTTCGGCGTTTGCTATTAGGGTTGGAACTGTGCTGGTTTAAATTCAAGTTTTTGTTCCAATTTTAATGTCTTATATAATACTGGGAATTTTTGTTTACAATTTATTCCTGCTTCTGCAGGTGCTTCACAGGGTAGGATCCTGCACCTGAGAACGATAGCATTAATTTTGACAAAAAGGGTTTAAAAATATAAATGTCAGTGTCTCAGCACAGCGAAGGTGGGGATGGATGGCAGAAGGGCATTCTAGGATGGTGCTCCAAAATAGAATTCCAGATGCCTCCTGTATGCTCCCAGAGAGCACAGGCGGCCGCGCTGGCCTCGTTTACTCAGCCGAAGTATTCTGTTATTTAGAAACTTTTTGCGAGGCTGGTGGTGGGGCGTGGAGTCAGGCAGACTGGCGTCTGTCTTTGCTGCCTCTCAGTTGGGTGACCTTGGGCCAGCCTCCTCACTGTGCTGAGCCTCCATTGTCCCAGCTGTAGAATGACATCATAGGATTGAGCTAAATGAGTTAGTATTTTGTAGAGGGCAAGCTCCATGAGGGCAAGGGCTGCATTGATGCTGCTCTTCTTTCTTCTGTAAGCCCTCTCTGTGGGGAGTTCACAGTGTCAGGGATCCTGTGCTTGTCATGTCTCTGCTGTTCTTCAGACCAGACTCCCTCCCAGGGATATGGCGGACAGACACTGAGACTTCTTGGCTGGCTATGGACCAGTCCAGGTGGACAGGTGCTAAAACCATCACCAGCAGTATGTCTCCACAGCCCTCATGATCCAAACTACCTGGCCACTAGCCCTGCCACCCCTGTCCCTCTCCCATCTGCCCTCCCAGGCTCCCGAGACTACATCCACCGTCTAGCTCATTCTTATGTTCACCAGACAATGCTCCAAATCGATGTCCCCCATCCTTTGCCCATTCACGAGTGTACACAGGCTGATCTCTGCTTTCTTTTCCTTGACCCGGCACTCCTGAGCTCCTCCGCTTCCCATCCCCCTTTCTGGAGCTATCCCTCCTCACTTCTTTTCCAGAGACTCCCGACTTCACCCCCTGTGTCAGCTGAAACTGGCTTCTCAGTCTCTTCTTCCTCATCCTCCCCAACTATTGCCCCTGTAGCTGCTGACTGTTTATCCTCTCAGATCTAAAGCACTGCACATGGAGAGAGGCACTGGGGCTCCCAGGCTGTCATCTCCCCAGGCTCGCCTTAGAAGTAGTCTTCCATACCTGGGACCTACCCATCCCCTGCACTTGCCTTTATCTCTGAGGGGAATAAGGGAACCGGAACTCACTGAAGGCTTGGGGTTCTGTTTTTCCATCTGGCTCTCTACTCATGCTTGATGGCCATCCCCAGGAACCTCCACATCTACCTCATGTGTTCCTCTGCTAATATTGCCTAGTGCCTGAAATCACGCCACAGACAACATTCTGGGTGGAAGGAGAAGCATCTATGAAAACCCATAGCAGAAGAGACCATGCCAGGTGTAAGGGAGGTTGCACGTGGCTGGAATGCACAGCGTGCTAGGAGGAGGGGGAAGTAGGGTAGTAGAGGGGGACACATGGCACAAGGCCTTGTCACCAAGTTCTCAGTTCTAGTTTTGATCCCCAAAGTATGGAAGGCCACCTTGGAGGACTTGGAGTGCGTTGGGAGGAAGAGCACAAAATTCAACTTGTATAATATTGTTCCGGTTCATAGACCATGGCAATAGGATCAAGAAAAGTCTTGATTAGAGACTTGAGAGATCAGAAATAAGTCCACCCCCATCTGGAAACTTGCTACTTAACAGGCATTATTATAGGTGCATTAGGAGAAGGTGAGAAATCCCGCCCAAGGCCACTGATGGCTCACATGGGGAAAAATGAAACGTGATTCTTGTCTTAGTCTACTCTAGTTGCTATAACAAAATTCCATAAACCAGGAGGCTTATAAACAACAGAAATTCACAGCTCATGGTTCCAGAGGCTGGGCGGTCTAGGTAGAGGCAGCAGCAGATGTGATGTGTGATGAAGGTTCACTTCTGGCTCCCTGGTCTGCCTGTACCTTGAAGAGCAGAGAGCATGGTGCAGCCAGACTAAAACCTTCACTCCTTGGGCAGAACCCTTTTCTCTCTGTGGCTCTCTTTGCCCCTGAGGCAGCATGGCCCTGAAGAAAAAAATGGAGGGATGTGGGATTAGAGAGAATGGAGTTTGAATTTCACCCATCCCCTGATAATTTGGTGACCTGTTAATCTTTTAACCTATGTAAGTGTTGCCCAGGTAGAGGATGAGTAGGACTCAGATTCAGGACTTGGTACCAGTGGTCATAGCTTGAATCTGGAATTTTCCCAGAGGCCAGGTGCTGAATGCTTAGTCACCAGCCTGGGGTGCTCTTGGGAGGTGGAGGAATATTTAGGAGGTGGGGCCTAGTGGAAGGAAGTGAGGTCATCGAGGTGCATGACCTTGAAAGGGCTATCGGGACCTGGGTCTCTTCCTCTTTCTCTGACTCCCTTTGCTTCCTGGCAGCCATGCGGTGAGCATTTCTGTCCCACCATGCACCACCCATGAGGTTCTGACTCACCACAGGCCCAGAGTGATGGGGCCAAGTGACCAGGGACTGAGACCTCTGGAACCAGGAGCCGAAATAAACTCTTTTCTCCTCTAAGTTGATTTTCTCCGGTATTTTGTCACAGCAACAGAAAGCTGACTAGCACACCAGTCTATGACTCCCTTAGTCAGTTTAGATTGCTATCACAAAATACCATAGGTTGGGGTACTTCTGATCAGCAGAAATTTCTCATGCTTCTGAAGGACAGGAGGCTAAGATCAAGGCATTGGTGGATCGGGGTCTGTTGAGGGCCTGTCTGCTGGTTCCTAAACAACGGTTGTGTCCTCTCATGGCTGAAAAGAGCTCTCTGAGGCCTCTTGTATAGATAAGGGCACTAACCCCTTCGTGAGGTTCCAACTCATGACTAATCTCCACCTAGAGGCCCCACTCTGAATGCCATCCCCCTGGTCGACAGGATTTCCACATGTGGATTTGGGGACGCAGACATTCAGGTCACAGCAGCGCCTTTCCCTGGCTCAACAGGGCTGGCCGCGTAGGCTGTGTGGAAGGCTGGCCTTCACAACACACTCCCATGTGCTGTTTTAAAGCCACTGTGTGGAAAGGAGCTCACCCGACAGTGCCCATGAATTATCCCCGCTTCTTTGCTGCTACCATAAAATGCCTGGAAGCCAGAGCATCCTCAAATTCCAGCTTCATGACAGGCCCCATTCATTTTTGTGTTTGTTGACATTGTGTGGCTTGTTTTCTACCAGGGCAGCCATTGTGCTGCGTCCCCTGGGGGGAGATGTTTTATGCTCTTTTGGCAAAGCTTGCTCCATTCTCTTCCCTACGGTAAGGGCCTGGCAAAAAAACCACGGGTTCCAGTGAAATGGCCATCAGACCACCGCGCCATTTGGCCCTGCTTGGCTATCTGTCTCCGGGGCCCCAGTCAATTCAATTAAACAAGGTTGAGGCTGTGTGGGCCAAATTTATCATCACTACTTTCTACATTTTCACCTTATTGGAAGAAGTTGTAAGGGTGTTAATTATCCTTGGATCTCAATTATGGATAAACACATAGGAACATACATGCATCTTCCCCCTAAATACACACACCCATGCATGCACACATACACACACGCACACATACACACATAGAAAAAAATGGGGAGGAAGCATGCCAACATATTTACAGTTATCCCAGACCAGCGGGGTTTTTGATTATTTTATTTACTTATGTATAACTTTCTGTACTTTTCAGATTTTCCAAAATGGGCTATTATCACTTAGACTCTCATCAGGAAATAGATGTTACTCTCAAAGATTAACTGAAGAGTATTTAGTGAAGCTACTGCTTGCAGGGCTCAGGGCTGGAGTTTCTGTTTTGATTCGCATAGGCTGTGTGATCCTGGAGTAACAAGCCCCGGATCTCAGCTCGATTCCTGCTCATGCCACGTGCTTAGGAAACATTCCTATGTCTTGCTTCGTGTTCATTTCTCTGCCTTCTCTCGAGTCCAGACTATGGAATGCAACATCCTCTCTCTGAAATGTTGACAGAAAGAAGAAAAGAAGGAAGGAAGGAAGGAAGGAAGGAAGGAAGGAAGGAAGGAAAGAAGGAAAGAGAAGAGAAAGTTCTAGTGACTCCCATATTGCCATTAAATGTGCCAAGGATATTCCCATAGTCCCACAGGATGAGGAAGGAATGGGGAGTCATACTCATCTCCAAGAAGAAAGCCTGAATGAGTTGCAAATAGCACTGATAACTCCCAAAATGGAGCACGTGATAGCAGGAAGCTGTTAGCTCCCTTGGGCATGAACTGGTAGCTGCAGCCAGTGCTGTCAGGATGGGGCCATAACCCAACTTCTCTTTTCTCTTTCCTTCTGCCATCTGATCTTCCAATGATGCGTCCCTTTAACAGAACTCAATCAGAATCTGGGGATGCAGAAGCCTTGGTAACATAATCAACACGGTCAGCCTCCTTGGACCGCAGACAGCAGCAGACAGCAGAGTGGATATGGGGAGATGAAGAGTAACCAGGGCCAGGCATTATTATTATTATTATTATTATTATTATTATTATTATTATTGTAGGCAGAAAATAAGGCGTCTACATTGAAACAAAGCTCAGCAGTGTAGAAATGAAGACACATAGTTCAACACATTCACACAGCCATGATCCTGGGCTGGCCCCTTGCTCAGCTCCAGGAATGCAGAGGTGTCATCAGGCATGGCTGGTGTTTTTTTGAAGAGCCACAGGCCCCTGGGGAGAAGACATGTACCACTGACTAAAACACAGGTCATGCATGGGTGATCTCTTAGAAATGTGGGCAGGCTACGTTCAGAGCCCTTTGAAGACTTGCCACTAACAAGACATGTAGGTGCCCCGTTTCCTTCTGTGCAGTTCAGGCTTCTCATCTGGGGAGGAAACCTTATCAACTCTGGGCTCAGAGCCACCGTGCACCCAGTAACACCCAGTTCCTTGTCCTGAGAAATCAAAGGCTCACACGTGGCTCTCGTGTTGAATATTTCCTGAGTTGAAAGTGGCATTATATAGTCACTTGATTCTGATTCATTTCAGCCAATAGTGATTTTGAGAAAGTTGGGGGGGTCACAGATCGGTGCTAGCTTGCACTGGTCTCTCCACGTGTGCACGTGTGTACAGTGTAAATGAACACACACAAACCCATACAAAACCCAAAACGCCTGCCTCTCTGTTCTTGCTCCTCCTGCACTTAGCCACATGAAACACATCTTCCTGCACATTGTAGAAGAGGCTGGGCGGGACTGGTTTTCCTGCATCAACTGAAGATGCGCTTGTGATGAATTATGAATGACCTAACATGTCCTAAATCATAAAGAAATCCAATTTAAGTCTCTGCGCACAGTTCAAAGTCTGCCTTTAATCTCTACTTTGCTCAAATCTATTGTGCATCTTAGTCGGTTTTGCACAGAGAAATGAGAGGCAGAATGTTGGAGTTTTGCATCAAGCAGATATTGACTAATACTTTCTGTTGCTTTTCATAGAGAAAGGCTGCTTGTAGCTTTTCATTTACACTTTCCATGTGTGCATATGTGCTTAATATCCTGTAGCAATAAATGGCACATCAGTCCAGGAAAAGAAACCAATTGCCATTTTTATTCATTTTTCACTGATATTGTGGATCTAAAACTCTTAAGAGTGGGTAAAGAATTCAGTGGAAAGCCATTTTTTTGTTTTGACTGTGTGTGACACCCCCAGTCCTATTTTTTATTTTTATTTTGAAACAAGGTCTTGTTAGGTTGATAAGAGTCTCACAACTTGCTGAATTGACTATGTCTTTTAAAGACTTATTTTTGGGCAACTGGAGTGGGGAACTTCTTCTAACAGTAAGAATTTTACCAGGAAAGTAGCGATCATTCATGAATTGCAGGTCTGAAGCAGTCTCTTTTAAAAAAAAGTAAAATTAAAATAATTGAAGACTCACAAGTAATATATGTGATGGTTTGGATCTGGGATTTCTACCACAAGCTCATGTGGTAAGCCATACTGCAAGCTTCACAAGTTTTCTGAAATGATTAGATCATTTGGGCTCTGACTGTATCCCTGGATTAATAAGTTTGATGGGTTGAGAATATGAATGGATTGACTGGGAGATGGTGAAAACCGTATGCAGGTGGGGCATGTCTGCAAGTAGTAGGTCTCTGGGAAATGACTTTGGGGATTAGATGTGTCCCTGGCTCTTCTCTTCTCTTCTCTTCTCTTCTCTTCTCTTCTCTTCTCTTCTCTTCTCTTCTCTTCTCTTCTCTCTGTCTCTTTCTCTCTCTCTCTCTCTCTTTCTCTCTCTCTCTCCTTCCCAGCTGCCATGAATGGAACAGCTTTCTTCTCGATACATCGAGTAGTTCTTTGTCAGATTCATTGTTTACAAATATTTTCTTCCACCACATAGCTTGTCTTTTTCTCCAATTAGTTGGTTCTTTTCTAGAGCAAACGTTTATACTTTGACGAGGTTGAATTTACTGGATTTTCCTTTTGTGGATCATGTTTCATATCAAGTCCTTGCCTCACCCCAGATCCTGCAGATTTTCTTCCCTGCCTCCCAGAAGTTTTACAGCTTCGCATTTTACATCTTGATTTGATTTTGTGCAAGGTGTGAGGATTAGGTTGCTGCTCATTTTCTTTTGTCTATGGATGTCCAGCGATTCCAACAATCTGTTGAAAGAATATTCTTCCTCGTTGAGTTGTGTTTGCACCTCTGTCAAAACCCATTTTGGCCATGTTTGTGAGGACCCATTTCTGGGTTTCTAATCTGCTCCATGGACCCACACGTCTGCTTCTCAGAAGCCGCCACCCTGTCTTAATTGCTATAATTTTCAGAGTGAGACTTGGCATGGATTAGAGTGACTCTTCCTTCTATTCTTTTGTTTTAAGGTTGTTTTGATACTCTAGGGCCTGAGCCTTGCTCTACAACTTAGCATCACCTTGCTTATGTCTAAGAATTCTACGGAAGTGTTTCCATACAAGGAACAAGAGTCTCACACCACCATCTGGAGGGATGACCATCTCAAGTTGCCTTTGACCATCTCGGCAGCATCTCTGAACCAGGGGTAGGATTCTGGGCTCTCCTAGATGCCTGTGTGACCTAACCATATACACACACTCGAAGGCCAGGTCAGCTCCCTGTCCTCAGCAACTGTGGGCCAATGGCATGGGGGTGAGGGTGCCAGAGCGTGGACTGTGCCCTCCTTCCTGGAGTCTTGCCTGGCTCTCCTGAACTCTTATTAATCCTGCAAATCTCTCTCTACTCTTCCAACAAATTCTTTCCCTGCTCCACTTAACCAAATCCTGCCTCTGTGATTCACAATTATGGACTCCGGTCCGTGGAGTGGCATGGCTATGGGGACGGGGAAAGGCGATACAGTAAGATCTAGAAGAAATAGACAGCGGGAACAGGAGGAGGCTGAGAGCTTGGCAATGTAATACTTCCAGGAACTTACAGACACTCTTGTGAAGGCGTTAGAGGCGCACGGGTTTGGAATGGGCTACCCAGGTATCACATAGACCGCAAGGTGGCTAGCTGATCCTGGATGAGCAAATGAAGTGGAACAGTGAATGAATGAATGAATGAATGAGCACATGCATTACACCTGCTTCCTCTTGACCGTGAGTAATAACCTCCCTCTACTCAAGTATCCTTGCAAAAAGTTTTCTTGGCAGGATGCATTGGTGAGTTAAGACCAGGGGACAGAGAGTAGAAAGAGAAATCCAAGCACTGTGTGGGCTGGTTTCTGTCTTTCTTCACAAGAGTAGTGCAAGGAGAGGCTGTGCACAGTTGCTAGGCTGCTGGTCAGCTGTAGGGAGGACCTGGGGGAAACGTTTTCTCCAAACTTGCTCCTTTCCTAACATTTCCTGTCCTCCAGGGTAAGTCATGCAAGCCAGAAACCTCAGTCATGCTGGACAGCCTGTCTCTCCAGCCCCTCAAGGTCAACTGACCACTGTGTCCTGTTTTGCTTTCTTTGTAATTGAAGTTTAATACATGAAATGACATGTAGAAATTCTAAGTGTGTAGGATGGAGAATTTGTACTTTTGTATACCCTGTGTAAATACCACCCAGATCAAGATACCAACTGTTTCTGTCTCCCCAGAAAGTTCCCCATGACCTCTTCTGGTCAATACACACACGTCTCGCCTAAGTTGATGAATTTCAATTTTTCTCACCACAGATTAGGTTAGCACCATATTCTTTTAGTTTTATGTCATAGTATTTGAATCTTTCCATGTCTCTCCATCTGTACCACTAACTTCCGAGTCCAAGCAACTTGATCTCTCCCCAGGCCACTGTGCTGGCCTCTACTCTGGCCTCCCTGCCTCCTCCACTGCCTATTCTAATCTTTGTGTTGCAGCCAGAGCCACTTTACACACTAAAAGCACTTCGGCAGCTCTCCAGAGTAGCTTTCCTGTCCTGCAAGGAGCTGTCCATCTCTCCAACCTCCTCTTGACCTTTCCTCCTCTCGCTTCCTGCACACCCATTTCTGCCCTGAGCCCCTGCTCCAGAGCTCCCACCCCGAGCAATCCTCATTCCAGCCTCAACTCGGAGCTCAAATGCCATGTTCTTAGGGAAACTGCCCGGGCCTCTCTGATGTGCTGGATTCCCACGCCGCCATCACAAAACTCCTTGTTCCCCTCTTCACTACTCCATCTCAATGGTACATTTTTTATTTTTTATTTTTATTTATTTATTTTTGCAGTACTGGGGATTGAACCCAGGGGCATTCTACCTCCAAGCTACACCCCCAGCCCTATTTTTTATTCTTTACTTTGAAACAGGGTCTCACTAAATTGCGGAGGGCCTCACTAAGTAGCTGAGGCTGGCTGCGAACCTGGATCCTCCAGTCTCGGCCTCCCAAGTACTGGGATTACAAGCGTGCGCCACAACACCCAACTCCAATGGGAAATTTATGATCACTTATGTGATTATTTTATTTTGTCTTGTGTCCATCTTTACCATTAGACTGTGAAGGGAGGGCCTGCCTGGATTCATTTCTACTTATTACTGTACCCTGTACCTATCCCCTGGTGCACACCACCACATCTTGTTCAAAGAGTGAGCTTAGTAAGTACTGTTGGATGAATGAATGGAGGGAGGGAAGGAGGAATGACACTGAACATGGCTAGGTTTGGGGTTTTCTAGTTGGTGCGGCAACACTGCCTGTGGTCGACCTCCAGTGCAGAGGTCTTCTCTACCCTGCTTCCACACCATTCCTGACCTTTCCTTAAAACCAGGTTCTCTGTTAGGACAAAGAGACATGGTACTGCCTTCAGAAAGCCCAACAATGACCATATAACAAGAGTGGCAATATTAATAGAGGTCTAAGAACATGTTATAGGAGCTCAAAGAAGGGAACCCTCCCTCTGCTAGAGGGCCAGAGAGGGTGAAGAAACCTGGGAATGGTGTTTTGGGGGCAGAAATCCCAGGTGCAGATGTGCAGAGGGTGGCCATGCCAGCTGAGCTTCAGTTAAGGCCAAGAGTGTGGCCAAACCTCAGCCTGTGTTGGGGACAAGGTCATGACAGGAGTGTCATATGCAGAGTGTGTTCTTAGAGAATCTTGGCAGAGCTCAGTTAAATGACAGTCCTGCCTTCTCTAGGCACGACACTTGTATTTAGTGTGTGTGTATTTTCACACATGTGTCTTCTGAACTTTGGTTACATTTGATTTTACTAGAATTGAAGAAGATAAATGGTGTCACAGTGCTTCCCACTGGAAGGAAAGCGAGGGAAGAGTTGAACGTGGTGGCACACACATGCAATCCCAGTACTTGAGAGGCTGAGACAGGAGGATCTCAGGTTCAAGACCAGCCTCAGCAACTTAGTGAGGCCTTGTTTCCAAATAAAAAATAAACTAGGACTGGGAGTGTATCTCAGATGTAGAATGCCCCTGGGTTCCATCCCTAGTACCCCCACCCCACAAAAAAGAAAGGGAAAGACAAAGATAGCAGATGGCTCCTTGGGCAACATGTGGACAATGAGTCCAAGGCAAGACCCGCTCCTGGTGGTGAAGCCCTTGGTGGCTGCTGCTCCACCTGTATGGGAACGAAGCCTGGGCTGTCGGCCAGTCTTGCGAGGGTGAGAACCTTTGCGAATGTCGCTGAGTGTTCATGGAATGCTTTCCCATGAGTGAAGAGGTCTGCGAGCAGCTTAGCGGGCATAAAGAAGAACGACGGGAAGGGCTCACCTGCCGGAAGAAAGAACCGGAAATCCAAACCGGCTTCCCAGTTGTGTTCCGAGTGGGTGAACGTCTGTTTCAGGAGGACAACCTCACAGGTGTTTCAGGAGGACGACCCCACAGGTGTTTCAGGAGGATGACCTCATAGAGGTTTCAGAGGATGCCCTCGCAGATGCTTCAGGAAGATGACCTCGTAAGTGTTTCAGGAGGATGACAGCGCAGATGCTTCAGGAGGATGCTCTCGCAGAGGTTTCAGGAGGATGAGCTAGCACGTATTTCAAGAGGATGACCGCACAGAGGTTTCAGGAGGACGACCTCGTAGATGTCTCAGGAGGATGACCTTGCAGATGCTTCAGGAAGATGACCTCGCAGATGTTTCAGGAGGACGCTCTCGCAAATGTTTCAGGAGGATGCTCTCGCAGAGGTTTCAGGAGGATGGCATCGCAGATGCTTCCGGAGAATGATCTTGCAGATGTTTCAGGAGGATGACCTCACAGATGTTTCAGGAGTATGACCTCTCGCGGATGTTTCATGAGGATGACCTCGCAGAGATTTCAGGAGGATGAGCTCGTAAAGTGTTTCAGGAGGATGACCTCGCAGATGCTTCAGGAGGATGAACTCACAGAGGTTTCAGGAAGATGACCTCGTAAGTGTTTCAGGATGACATCGGAGGTGTTTCAGGAGGATGACCTCGTAAATGTTTCAGGAGGATGACCTCGTAAGTGTTTCAGGAGGATGACCTCGTAAGTGTTTCAGGAGGATAACCTCGCAGATGTCTCAGGAGGATGGCCTCGGAGGTGTAGCCTCGCAAGTGTTTCAGGAGGATGAGCTCGCAGATGCTTCAGGAGGATGACCTCACGATGCTTCAGGAGGATGACCTCACATTTCTTTTAGGATGACCTTGTAGGTGTGGCCTCGTAAGTGTTTCAGGAGGATGAGCTCGCAGATGTTTCAGGAGGATGAACTCACAGGGGTTTCAGGAGGATAACCTTGTAGGTGTGATCTTGTGTTTTAGGAGGATGACCTCGCAGATGTCTCAGGAGGATGACCTCGTATGAGCTCACAGATGTTTCAGGAGGATGTACTCACAGAGGTTTCAGGAGGATGACCCCCGCAGATGCTTCAGGAAGATGAACTCGTAAGTGTTTCAGGAGGATAACCTCGCAGATGTTTCAGGAGGATGACTTCCGAGGTGTTTTGGGAGGACGCTCTTTGCAGATGCTTCAGGAGGATGACCTCACAGTTCTTTCAGGAGGATGACCTCGTATGTTTCTGTTTCAGGAGGATGTACTCACAGAGGTTTCAGGAGGATGACCCCGCAGATGCTTCAGGAAGATGAACTTGTAAGTGTTTCAGGAGGATGACATCATAGGTGTGACCTCGTGTTTCAGGAGGATGACCTTGGAGGTGCTCCAGAGGATGCCCTTGCAGATGTCTCAGGAGGATGCGCTCGCAGATGTTTCAGGAGGATGACCTCGTAAGTGTTTCATGAGGATGACCTCGTAGGTGTGACCTCGCGGATATTTCAGGAGGATGACCTCGGAGGTGTTTCCGGAGGATGACCTCGCGGATGTTTCAGGAGGATGAACTCACAGAGGTTTCAGGAGGATGACCCCGCAGATGCTTCAGGAAGATGAACTTGTGTTTCAGGAGGATAACCTCGCAGATGTCTCAGGAGGATGACCTCGGAGGTGTTTCCGGAGGATGACCTCGCGGATG
>PVJS01053206.1:0-13364 GCA_004027185.1 Glis glis | reverse complement strand
AGAGAGAGAGAGAGAGAGAGAGAGAGAGAGACAGGGAGAGAGAGAGAGAGAGAGAGAGAGGAGATACATATTGATATAGATATAGATATATAGATATAGATAGATCACGCGCGCATGCGCGCTGAGGTTGGCCGCAAATCCGGATCCTCCGGTCTCCGCCTCCCAAAGTACTGGGATTACAAGCATGCGCCACCACGCCCGGCTGAAAGAAAGCCTTTTTAAAAATACTTAACAACATCTATGCAACAAAATCTTCATATAAAAAGAACTCATGTTGCGGTGGGGGGGTATTTAGGAATCGAACCCAAGGGCATTCTACCTTTGAACTACACCACCAGCCCAGCATCCCCCTCCCGCTTTTTTTTTTAAACAGGATCTTGCTAAATTGTCGAGGCTGGCCTCAAACCTGCAAACCTCCTATTGGCCTCGCAAAGTACTAGGATTACAGGCATGTGCCACCTTGCCCAGCCTAAAGAGAAAACTCTTACATGTGAGATTTCATGGAAAGAGGGACATTATACAAGGTTTATATAGGGGAGATTCACTCAAACATATTTCAGAGCTACTCCTATATTTAGTAAAATAGATAAAATTATTGCAAAAGACTTAAAAGACCAACTTACCCATTCCATAAGAATCATAACTGGTGAAAATGCAGAATTCATTAAATCACAAACATCAATTTGAAATAAATATTTCAGAATCTGAAAATCGGTAGCTTCTTCTGTTGATTTATAAATAAAGAGATATTAACATCCGATATATAGCTTCTGAACCTAATTTCTCCTTTAATTGATGAATTAGAGAACAAATAGCATGTTTCTTACCTTTTTGAGGAAGGTAATTTTCAGAAGACAAAGAGTTATCAGTTGAAACAGCCTGGCTGTTTAGCAGGGTATCTTCCACATATCTGTCTATTTCCACCTGAGCAGGCCCTTCAGAGTCTACGGACGATTTTGATATTTCATCATTATTTTTAGAAGATGAGGTTTTGAAATGTTCTTCATGAATTTGTGTAGGTGACTCTATTTTAGAGGCCATATCTACAAATATATAATGAGAAATGTCTTTTGTTGCGGGCTTTTCTATGAGGTTATTCCTTGAACTTTTGTGATCTTTGTGACAATTCATTTGAGACAGAATGCATTAAAACATAAATTGTAGCCTCTATTAGTGTCTGTTGCTGGTGTAGTAAACTACCAAACAGGATAGCTTCATTCTCTCAAAGTTCTGGAAGGCAAAATTCCTAAAGCCAAGGTAAGCAGGCAGGGCTGCATTCCCTCTTGGGGCCTCTAAGGGAGAATCCTTTTCCTTGGCTTTTCTATCTTCTAGCACTAGAAGCCCCCTGCACTCCTTGATTCATGACACCATCTTCCATTTTCTTTTTTTTTTTTTTTTTTGTGGTACCAGGGATTGAACCCAGGGGCCATTCTACTTCCGAATTACATCTCCAGCCCAATTTTTTATTCTTTATTTTGAAACAGGGTCTGAGTTACTAAGTAGATGAGGCTGGCGGCAAACCCATGATCTTCCTGTCTCAGCTTCCCAAGTACTAGGATTACAAGCATGCGCCACCACGCCTGGCTGACACCATCTTCCATTTTCTTTTTTTTTTTTTTTTGCAGTACTGGGGATTGAACCCAGGAGCATTCTACCTCCGAGCTACACCCCTACCCCTATTTTTTATTCTTTATCTTTGAAACAGGGTCTCACTGAGTTGCAGAGGGCCTCACTAAGTAGCTGAGGCTGGACACAAACCCGGATCCTCCGGTCCCAGCCTCCCAAGTACTGGGATTACAAGCATGCGCCACCACACCCGGCTCACCATCTTCCATTTTCAAAGTCATTAGTGTAGCATCTTAATCTACCTCTTACTTTGACCCTCCTTCCTTCTTCTGATAAGAAAGCTTATGATTTTTTTTTTTTTTTTTTGCGGTACAGGGATTGAACCCAGGGGCGTTCTACCTCTGCGCTACACCCCCGGCCCTATTTTTTTATACTTTATTTTGAAACCGGGTCTCACGAAGTTGCGGAGGGCCTCACTAGGTAGAGAGAGAGAGAGAGAGAGACGGAGAGAGAAAGAGAGAGACGGAGAGAGAGAGAGAGAGAGAGAGAGAGAGCTGAAGCTGGCCCCGAACCGGATCCTCCGGTCTCTGCCTCCCAAAGTACTGGGATTACAAGCGTGCGCCACCACGCACGGCCTTGTGATTATTTTTGGTCCCATAAGGATAATCTATCCATCTCAGGATCTATAATCACATCTGCGAAGTCCTTTTTACCATGTAAAGTAACATATTCACAGGGTTTGGAGGTAAGTCATGGACATCTTTGAGGGGTCTTTATTCAATCTGCCACATAGCCTTTCCTTTATTCCTTCGTCAAGGAAGAATTACAAAAACTACATTCAATTATATTTTCTACATTGCCTTTTGTCCTAAACACTTTATATAAAATTAAAAAAAAATGAGCCAGGCATAGTGGTGCATGCCTCTAATCCCAGTACTTGGGAGGCTGAGACAGGAGGATCACAGGTTCCAGGCCAGCCTTAGCAAGTTGGCAAGACCATCAGCAACTGAGACCCTGTTTCAAAGTAAAAAATAAAATAGGGCTGGGGGTGTAAGTCAGAGGTAGAATGTCCCCAGGTTCAATCCCGAGTACTACAAATAAATAATATTTTTAAAATACAGCAACTGGGCATGGTGACATATGCCTGTAGCCCCAGTTCTTGGGAAGCTAAGATAAGAGGATCTCAGTTTCAAGGCCAGCCACAATAACTTAGCGAGACCCTCAGCAACTTAGCGAGAACCTGTTTCAAAAAATAGAAACTAAAATGGGCTGGGCTTGTAGCTCTTGGAAGTAGAATGCTCCTGGACTCAACCCCCAGTACCAAAAAATAAAGTTTAGAACAAGAGAATTTCCTTTTTTTCAATTAAACTTTGACAATATAGGCCATCAGTGTTTTTAGTCATGTATCTTTCTAATTTGGAAAAGGGTTAGAATCTATCTATATGCTGGTTGAGGATGTTATCAAGTAGAGAATTTACAGTTAAGGGAATATTAAGGAATTACATATAGTTCTGGAAGTTCCAGAAAATCAACTGGTTCTAGTGGAAATGTGTTTCCTCCTGAGATTGCGACATCATTGGCCTCTTCTGAAAGGCATTCTGTGATTTTAGAGTTCAATTGTTTCTGTATTATTGGTCAGTATTTGCTGCGTTTCTAATCTGTCCATCATGGAGTCATCAGAACAGAGATGTAGGGGAGTCATGTACTGAAATTCCTCACTTAAAATCTGCCAGGCGTGGTGGCACACGCCTGTAATCCCAGTACTTGGGAGACTGAGACAAGAGGATGGCAGGTTCAAGGCCAGCCTCAGTAATTTAGCAAGACCCTCAGCAACATAGTGAGACCCTGGTTCAAAATAAAAATAAAATAGGGCTGGGGGATGTAGCTTAGAGGTGAAACACCCCTAAGTTCCATCCCGAGTACCACAAAAAGAAAGTAAAATAAAATAAAATTGCCAGGTGTGGTGGCAAACGCTTGCAATCCCAGTACCTGGGAGACTGAGACAGGAGGATCGCAGGTTCGAGGACAGCCTCAGCAATTTGGTGAAGCCCTCTGCAACTTAATGAGACCCAGTTCCAAAATAAAAGAATAAAATTGAGCTGGGGGTGTAGTTAGGAGCTACACCCCCAAGCCAATTTTATTCTTTTATTTTTATTTTTTGTGGTACTGGGGGTGGAACCCAGGGGCATTCTACCTCTAAGCTACACCCTTTTTTTTTTTTTTTGCGGTACCGGGGATTGAACCCAGGGGCATTTTACCTCCGAGCTACACCCCCGGCCCTATTTTTTATACTTTATTTTGAAACCGGGTCTCACAAAGTTGCAGAGGGCCTCACTAAGTGGCTGAGGCTGGCTGCGAACCCGGATCCTCCGGTGTCTGACTCCCAAGTACTGAGATTACAAGCGTGCGCCACCACACCCGGCTCCAGCCCTATTTTTTATTTTTATTTGGAAATAGGATCTCGCTAGGTTGATGAGAGTCTCACTATTTGCTGAGCCTGTCCTCGAACCTACAATCCTCCTATCTCACCCTCCCAAGTACAGGGATTACAAGCTTGCACCAATACACCCAGATCCCAGTTTATTTTTTATTTTAAGACAAGGTCTCACTAAATTGCCAAGGCTGGCCCCGAGCTTGCAGTCCTCTGCCTCAGCCTGAGACAGGAGGATCACAGGTTCGAGGACAGCCTCGGCAATTTGGTGAGGCCCTCTGCAACTTAGTGAGACCCTGTTTCTTTTTTTTTTTTCTTTTGGCAGTATTGGGGATTGAACCCAGGGGTATTCTACCTCCAAGCTACACCCCCAGCCCTATTTTTTATTCTTAATTTTGAAACAAGGTCTCACTGAATTGCGGAGGGCCTCACTAAGTAGCTGAGGCTGGCCGCGAACTTGCAATCCTCCAGTCTCGGCCTCCTAAGTATTGGGATTACAAGCATGTGCCACCATGCCCAGGTGAGACCCTGTTTCAAAAAAAAATTAGGGCTGGGGGTGTAGTTCAGAGGTAGAATGCCTCTGGATTCAATCTCCAGTACCACAAAAAAAAAATAAAATAGGGCCACATGCGTAGCCCAGAGGTAGAATGTCCACGGGTTCAATCCCTAGTACCACAAAAAAAAAGGAGGAGGACCAAGAATATTTTGAACTACTGAAGTTTCCCTTAGCTTAGGTTTCTAAGAAAATCATTCAAATATGATTGTACCAGGAAGGTCCAAACAGTGAGTGTAAATGAGTAAAAATCCTCATCTTTGTACTTATAAAAATAAAGTCAACAAATAAATGAAATTATATTATAAATATTTTCATACCAACCTGACTGACTATATCTGCTTTTCAACATCATAAGTTCTTTCATATTATCTGTAAGATAATTTTCAACTGAAAGTTCTTCTCTTTCAGAATTTTCAACTCTATTATTTTGATCCAGTATCTGTTCAGGAAATGACAATTCTTCTTCTGGAGTGTCCTGGAAGCTCCAAGGGTTATCAAAATTGTACAATAACTTTGCCAAATATGGTATGGTATCAGAATTGTCTGTTTTCTCTAAGACTCTTTCCTTCTCTATCGGATCTTCTGTTTCCATCATTTCTATCAGTTTTATTTCCTTCTCATTATCAGGGTCAAGTTCACTTGCTGGAGGATGCTCATGTTTATCTACCCCAACATCTTCTCCAGTTTTTCTATCATCTGATATAATTTTCTCTTCATTGGCATATGCAAAACCTAGCATACCAAAACCAAAATCAAACCAGCTTGGCTCAAGAACTGAGCTCTCATTAGTGATTGTATCTTTTTTTTCTGTTAATATTTCTGTATATGGAACTGTGGCTTCTTCATCAGATGATATAGAATTGGGAACATCTTGTAGTGGTGGACTGCTTTCTTTGGATAATAATTCAAGCTTTGTATCCTCCTCCCCCAAACCTAAATAACTTGTAAATCCACTATCAAACCAGCCAGCAGCCTGAGGTTTGAGAATGTGCTCTGACTCCAATGCTAGTTCAGACTGTTCCTCTGGCACTGAATCAAATTCTGATTCAGGTCCTTGCTTATTTCCTGTTTGGGGATCACCATTATTTAATTCCTCTAGGTCATTCTCATCTTCCACTGCTATTTTTCTGCTTCGAAATGGGCTTTCTTGTTCAGGTTCAATAGCTGATTCAAAAGCCTTCTCTTCAGCTTGTTCATTCCCAAATCCAAACCCTCCTTGTACTTCAGGCACAGTTGAGGGTGGTGAGATATCTGCTTCTGGAATCTGATCCTGCTCCACACTTCCAGCTTCTGCTTCTTCCCAGTCCTGGGATTCACTGGCACTTCTGATGTCTTCGGGAGCCTCTGATGCTGGAAAGGGGCCTTCAAACAAAGGACTTTCAGAAGTTGCATAAAATTCAGATTCTATCTGGAAATCACTTTCATACACACTATATGTTTGATCTTTATCTTCTTCATCTGGGTATATATTTTCACCATTATCATTGTATAACTCACTGTCTTCACTTGCAAATATGTAGCTTACTCCAAGAAGACAAAGAAAGTCAGATTCCTAAAAGAAAACAAAATTATGGTTGGCATAAATGTACTGAAGCTCCTAGTTTCTCCCTGAACCATTTAGAATGGATGACTATGATTTTCCCATGGCCATACAACAAACTCAGGAGCAAAGTAAAAACTAAAATCAGATCTCCTAATCTCAAACACTTGTATCACAACTCGCTTCTTGGGGTTAATGATATAAACCCAAATGAAAATCCTTTTGCATTATGGTTTACTTGTTATTAAACAGTTGAAAAGCAGAGAGAATCAAGGCTTTGAGTATATTTTGCAAATAAGCTCTAGCGAAAAGGCATGCATATCTACAAAACCTTGCACCTCCTAAGACTCTGTGGAGTGGACACATGCAGATGTGCGGTGATTTGTGTGTGTGTGTGTGTGTGTGTGTGTGTGTGTGTGTGTGTGGCACTGGGAATTGAACCCAGGGGCATTCTATCTCTGAACTATACCCCCAGCCCTATTTTTTATTTTTTTATTTTGAAACAGGGTCTCGCTAGGTTGATGAGAGTCTCACTACTTGCTGTGACTGTCCTCGAATCTGAGATCCTCCTGTCTCAGCCTCCCAATTACTGGGACTATAAGTGTGCACCACCTCGCCTGGTGATGTGTGGTGATTTGAGGGAGGGTACTATGGTTTGAATGTGGTCCCCAAAAAACACATATTAGAAATGTAATCTTAGTGCAACAGTGTTGGAGATGGGAGCTCATGAAAAGTGAGGTCATGAGGCAGAGTGAATGGATTAATGCTATTATTGTGGGAGTGGGTTCATTATCCCAGAAGGGGCTTCCTTATCCAAAGATGAGCTCAGCCTCCTCTTGCTCTCTCTCTCGCCCTCTCTCACCCTCTCACCTTCCACCATGGAATGATGCAGCAAGGCCCTCACCAGGTGCCAGCATCCTGATATGGGACTTCCTAGCTTTTACTAATTTGTTTGTTTGTTTGTTTGTTTGTTGTGGTGCTGGGGATTGAACCCAGGGGCATTCTACATCTGAGCTACACCCCAACCCTATTTTATTTTTTATTTGGAAACAGGGTCTCACTAAGTTGCTGAGGCTGTTCTTGAACCTGCGATCCTCCTGTTTCAGCCTCCCAAGTACTGGGATTACAAGCATGTGCCACCACATCCGGCTCTTTGGACTTCCTAGCTTTTAGAACTGTGAGAAATTTCTTTCTTTTATAAATTGCCAGACCAGGCGTGGTGGTGCATGTTTGTAATCCCAGTACTTGGGAGGTGGAGACCGGAGGATCCGGGTTCGCGGCCAGCCTTAGCTACTTAGTGAGGCCTCCACAACTTTGTGAAACCCGGTTTCAAAATAAAGTATAAAAAAAAGGGCAGGGGTGTAGCTCGGAGGTAGAACGCCCCTGGGTTCAATCCTCGGCACCGCAAAAAAAAAAAATAAATAAATTGCCTAGTCTCTAGTATTCTGTTATAGCATAACAAGACAGGGGGTGGTAGAGCCCCCTCCCCCAGGTTCAATCCCCAGTACCACAAAAGAAAAAAGAGCTTCATAAATTCTAAGAACAACCCAAAAGCCAGTTTGGCCAGGAGAGTGATGAATGAGAAAAGAGTGGCACCAGGCAGAGTGAGCAAGGTGTGTGTGTGGGGGGGGGGGGGTCATGTGTGCCTTTAAGGTCAGGGTAAGGAGCCTGGGCTTTATCCACATTCAGCGAGAAGCCATGAAAGAACTCAAGAAATGACATCATCTCATTTTTGTTTAGGTTTTTATAAGATCCACTGCTATTGGAGAATGAATTCGAAGAGGACAGAGGTAGAGGCAAGAAGGACATTTAGAAAAGTATTGAAGTTCCGGGCGTGGTGGCGCACGCTTGTAATCCCAGTACTTTGGGAGGCGGAGACCGGAGGATCCAGGTTCGCGGCCATCCTCAGCTCTCTCTCTCTCTCTCTCCCTAGTGAGGCCCTCCGCAACTTCGTGAGACCCGGTTTCAAAATAAAATATAAAAAATAGGGCCGGGGGCATAGCGCGGAGGTAGAACGCCCCTGCGTTCAATCCCCGGTACCGCAAAAAAAAAAAGAAAGAAAGAAAAGTATTGAAATATTCTACACCCCCGGCCCTATTTTTTTATACTTTATTTTGAAACCGGGTCTCACGAAGTTGCGGAGGGCCTCACTAGGGAGAGAGAGAGAGAGAGACAGGGAGAGAGAGACAGGGGGAGAGAGAGAGAGAGAGAGAGCTGAGGCTGCCCACGAAACCCGATCCTCCGGTCTCCACCTCCCAAAGTACTGGGATTACAAGCCTGCGCCACCACGCCCAGTTTAGAAAAGTATTGAAGTATTCTGACTAAGAGATGATGGCCTGCGCTATGGAGCACGCCTGCAATCCCAGAAATGCCAGAGGCTGAAGCAGAAGGATCGCAAGTTCAGGACCAGCCTCAGCAATTTAGCAAGATCCTGTCTCAAAATAAAAAATAAAAGATGGGCTTGGGTTGTAACTCAGTGGCAGAAGCCCCTGGGTTCAATCCCGACTACCAGAAGAGAGAGACAGAGAAGAGGGATAGTGCCTTGGTGAAGGATATGGTGAAAGCAGAAATAAAGGAAAGACAACATAAGTCAAGCGTGGTGGCGCACGCCTGTAATCCCAGTACTTAGGAGGTTGAGACAAAAGCATCACAGGTTTGAGGCCAGCCTCAGCAATTTAGTGAGACCCTGTGTCAAAATAAAGAATAATCGCAGCCAGCCTCAGCAATTTAGTGAGGCCCTCAGCAACTTGGTGAGACCCTGTTTCGAAATAAAGAATAAAAATTGGGCTGCAGGTATAGCTCAGAGGTAGAATGCCCCTGGGTTCTATCCCCAGTACTGCAATAAATAAATAAATAAATAAATAAATAAATAAATAGGGCTGGGGGGTATCTCAGAGGTAGAATACTCCTGGGTTCAATCCCCAGTACAAAAAGAGAGAGAAGACAGAGAGAGGGAAGACAACATTCTCCAAATACATTTTAGAGATAGAAGTGACAGGACCAGTTATTATATAGTAAATGGACAGTTAATCCCAGAGTTTTTGTTGGGAAAGAGTCAGACAATAGACAGTTTAACAAGACAGGATTGCTTCACACTGACCTTATTTGCGGAAAATTGGCTTAACCTGCCAACTAAGTTAAATGTGCTAATCAAGTTAGTATAGTAACTTTCTCATTCCCTTTCTATCAAGCCCAACATAATTAAGCTCATGAAAAACTCCAACAGTTGCCAGATTCAGTGGCACACACTTATAATCTCAGTACCTGGGAGGATGAGACCAAAGGATTCAGGCTCGCGGCCAGCCTCAGCTACTTAGTGAGGCCCTCCGCAACTTAGTGAGACCCTGTTTCAAAATAAAGAATAAAAAATAGGGCTGGGGGTGTAGCTCGGAGGTAGAATGCCCCTGGGTTCAATCCCCAGTACCAAAAAAAAAAAAAACAACTCCAACAACAAAAGAGGTTGTACAGATTTAAGATCTAGGGAGTATGGTGGGAAATAAACTTTGGTCCTCCAGCTATACCACTTCTGGATATCTTTCCAAAGGGACTGAAATCAGAAAAATTATAGTAATATATGCCTATCCATGTTCATAGCAGCACAATTCACAATAGCCAAATTATGAACCCAACCTAGGTGTCCATCAACAGACGAATGAATCACAAAATTATGTGATACACACACAATGGAATTCTACTCAGCATAAAGAACAAAATGATGTCATTTGCAGGAAAATAGATGGACCTGGAGAACATTATGTTAAGTGAGATTAGCCAGTCACAGAAAGTGAAGAGTCATGTTTTCTCTAATATGTGGAAGCTAGGGAGTAATCGGGAGACCAGAGGGACTCCAGATAATGGAGGAGAAACTCCAGTGAAGCCAGGGAGGTGGTCTAAGAGAAGTTGGAGGATGGGGGAGAGGGAGAATCAATGAAGGAATCACTTCCATTGCCATTATGTACATATGTGAGAATACCAATGTCAATCCCAATATCCTGTATGAGGAAGTGGGGGATGGGGAGGGAGCCAGGGCAAGCCCACCAAGTGCCATGTGCATGTATGGCACTATCACTATGAACTACGTTATGATATGAGACTATAATCCATCAGTAAAAGTATAAACAATAAAATAAACTTTGATCATAGCAGGACAATGGTATTAGTAATTATATCTGTCGCACAGCACTTACTAAGTGCTGTTCCATACACTTATTGCTCAATCAGTTTAAGGTAGCACTGTACTATACTCTTCACTCTCATGTTACAGATGAAGAAATTGATGCATATAGAACCATATAGCTAGTAAGTAGCTGGGCTGAGTCAGGTTTTAAACTCAGTCCATGTCTAGAGTACATATTATTACGGCTGAGATAAGAGAATCACAGGTTGGAGACCAGCATGCAGTAATTTAGCAAGACTCTGTCTTAAAATAGAAAGGGCTGGAGCTGTAGCTCAGAGGTAGAATGTCCCTGGGTTCAATCGCCAGTACAAAAAAAAGCATCGTGTGTGTGTGTGTGTGTGTGTGTTACTGGGGCTTGAACCCAGGGGTATTCTACCTCTGAGCCATGCTCCCAGGCCTTTTTTAGTTTTGTTTTGTCTTGAAACACGGTCTTGCCAGATTTCCAAGAGCCTCCCTAAATTGCTGAAGCTGGTCTGTGATCCTCCTGTCTCACACTCCCAAGTACTGAGATGACAGGTGTGTGCCATCTTGCCCAGCTGAATATGTGCTTTTAATTACTGCACTTTATTGCCTGTTGAGTGTTAGAAAAGCAAAATCTTCAGCTATCATCAATTTTGTTTTACCTAATTTTTTGGCAGGGGGTATTGAGAATTGAACCTGACAGCATTCTACCTCCGAGCTACACCACCAACACTCTATCTATCATCTATCATCTATCTATCTATCATCTATCTCATCTATCTATCTGTGCTGGGGATTTAACCCAGGGGGATTCTACCTCTGAACTACACCCCAGCCCTATTTTATTTATTTATTTTTATTTGTTGTTGTTTTGCAGTACTGGGGATGGAACCCAGGGGCATTCTAGCTCCAAGCTATACCCCCAGCCCTATTTTTTATTCTTTATTTTGAAGCAGGGTCTCACTAAGTTGTAGAGGGCCTTGCTAAGTAGCTGAGGCTGGTTGCAAACTTGCGATCCTCCTGTCTCAGCCTCCCAAATACTAGGATTACAGGTGTGCACCACCACGCCTGGATTTATTTTTTATTTTGAAACAGGGTCTTGTTAAGTTGTTGATGGCTCACTAAGTTGCTGAAGCTGGCCTCAAACCTGAGATCCTCCTATATCAGCCTCCCAGCTACTGGGATTACAGGCATGAGCCACCACATTGTCTTAACTAATTTTATTCATATCCTGAGACCATTTCTAGAGTAAATTCTCAGACCAACTATTTTATGCATTCACTTATGAGGTACACAACCAATGAACACTTATACTAAGGAAAACTGTTTTAGCCAAGAAATTTTAAATTCAATTAATAGCTAAGAATGAGTTTACTCACTTTAGTTGATATTTCAACTTCTTCAGATATGAACACCTCTTCAATCTGGACTGCATCTCTAGGGAAAAACCCAAAGTCCTTTTCTTTCTATCAAAATGAAGAACAAAGATTGTCAAGGAAGAGTGATCAAAGCAATAATAACTATTCAGTTTAATTTTTCCCCATGTCCTTGGCTTTCATCTAAGTCAAGTAACAAAACACTAATTGGCTATCATCAATTGGCATTTTAAAAAAAAGTGAGTGAGGCCACACACCTGTAATTCCAGTACTTGTGAAGCTGAGACAGGGGGATCACAGGTTCCAGACCAGTCTCAGCAACTTAGAGAGACCCTCAACAACCTAGCAAGACCCTATTTCAAAATTAAAAAATAAATAAATAAAAAAGGGCTGGGGTGTAGCTTTGAGGTAAAATGCCCCTGGGTTCAATCCCCAGTAACACACACACACACACACACACACACACGAGTGAAACCATATTCTTTTATTATTCAAAGTATAGCATTTAGTTAAGGGAACAATGAGCCAAACTGGAAATGCCACTGTTTCAAACAAATTTCATCCCATGTATTTATTCTCTCTCTCTCTCTCTCTCGGTACTGTGGATTGAACCCAGGGCCATTCTACCTCTCAGCTATGTATGCTCACCCTATTTTATGTTTTATTTTGAAACAGGTTCTAAGTAGCTGAGGCTGGCTGCAAACCTGTCTCAGGTCTCAGCCTCCCAAGTACTGGGATTACAAGCATGCACCCCCCCCCCGCTTCTTCCTGTTCTCTGATGACCTTCTTTCCCAGGTGGACGGCAGATTTACACTAGTAGACCTGGGATATCAAAAGGTGAAGTAATGGCAGCCAGTCAAGGTAGAGAGAGCTGTGACATGTTCAGCATTTTCAAGATGTGATGCTCCAGTAAGAGGTTTAAACTCTGAAAAGCCACAGATGGCTCATGAAGACAGTAAAAGTCCACAAGTCCCTGAAGGAGGATTTGGTACCATTCAACTTTACTGGGGTTAACCTGGTAATGGAGATTCTCTTAACCCAGCTCAAGCACATGCACAATGTCCCCCAAGTGAAAGCATCACACGACCACTTGCAGCCCATTATTCCTCTTAAAGTTTAAAGAAGATATTTCGCTGGGTATGGTGGCACACGCCTTTAATCCCAGTACTTGGGAGGCTGAGACAGGAGGATCGAAGGTTCAAGGACAGCCTCAGAAACTTAGCAAGGCCCTCTGCAACTTAGTGACACCCTATTTAAAAATAAAAAATAGGCTGGGCGTGGTGGCGCACGCTTGTAATCCCAGTACTTTGGGAGGCGGAGACCGGAGGATCCGGGTTCGTGGCCAGCCTCAGCTCTCTCTCTCCCTGTCTCTCTTTCTCTCTCTCTCTCTCTCCCTAGTGAGGCCCTCCGCAACTTTGTGAGACCACTTTCAAAATAAAGTATAAAAATAATAGGGCTGGGGGTGTAGCGTGGAGGTAGAACGCCCCTGGGTTCAATCCCCGGTACCGCAATAAATAAATAAATAAATAAATAAATAAATAAAAATAAAAAATAGAGCCAGGCATGGTGGCGCACGCTTGTAATCCCAGTATTTGGGAGGCTGAGACAGGAGGACCGCAGGTTCGCAGCCAGCCTCAGCTACTTAGTGAGGCCCTCCGCAACTTAGTGAGACCCTGTTTCAAAACAAAGAATAAAAAATAGGGCTGGGGCCGGGCGTGGTGGCGCACGCTTGTAATCCCAGTACTTTGGGAGGCGGA
>PVJS01053205.1:0-13363 GCA_004027185.1 Glis glis | reverse complement strand
AGGTAGAATACCTGTGGGTTCAATCACTAGTACAAAAAAAAAAAAAAAGCCAGGAGTGGTAGCGCACATTTGTACTCCCAGTACTTGGGAGGCTGAGATAGGAGGATTGAGGTTCGCAGCCAGTCTCAGCTACTGAGTGAGGCCCTCTGCAACTTAGTAAGACCCTGTTTCAAAATAAAGAATAAAAAAAAATAGGGCTGGGGGTGTAGCTCAGAGGTAGAATGCCCCTGGGTCCAATCCCCAGTACCGCAAAAAAAAAAAAAAAAAAACCAAGGAAATGGAGCAGGAAAAGCCAAAATTTCATAAAGAATCCAACTAAACTATGTCTGTGTATATACATATATATGTTTATGCATATACACTCACATATTTTACATGATTGCTAGCTTTCATAGCCAATGAAGAATTTGATGAAAACATTCTTTTCTATCATCTAAATTCTTCTTATTATTCATTCTCAGGTAGGCATAACATTAATCACTGAGACAGCATCAGGCTTACCATTTAGTTCTTCAAGTTCTAGTTCAGGAGAGTTAATATAATACAAATCACACAGACGCCTAGCACTTTCATAGCCATCTAGTGTGAACCAAAACAAAAAAAGTATTAAGTCAATTTACTTCTGTTTCATACATTAAGATGGCAATAGTATTGACAAATAAAAATTTAAAACTTTCTATAGAATCTACTTCAGTAATCACGGTTTGGGGAAGGTTTCTCTAAGTGTAACATGACAAAGCCTAATAGCCATAAAGGAAGAATGAGGGATTATGATTATAAAAAATTATAAATAGTTGTATGGGAAAAGATACCATAAACATGGCAAAAGAAAAATAGCAGGCTAAAAAAAGCTATTTATAATACACATATCAAAACTGAGAGTTGATGAGAGTTTAAGAAATTATTTAATATCTATTTTTGGAGATATCAAAACTTTAAATGCATTTAAATGTTTTTAATTCTAGGAGTCTTGCTTTATGAAATACTAGCAAATGTCAGCATATACTTAAGGATGTTCACTGCAGTGTTGCTGGTAACAGAAAAACATGAAAACAACCTAAGAGTGCATCAAAGGAAGAGATTAAATATACTGGTAAATTCTACATAGCCACTCAAAAACTTGAGGAATATCCATATGTACCAACATGGTAAGATGTCTACAAGCCTGCAGAAAAATATATAGAGCACCCCATTTTTCCAAAAATAGCAATTTTGTGCACATATGTATAATGTGGTACAAGCAGCTGGTACGGTGGCAAATACCTATAACACTACTTAGGAGGCTGAGACAGGAGGATCACAGGTTCAAGACCAGCCTCAGCAACTTAGTGAGACCCCGCTTCAGAAATAAAAAGGGCTGGGGGTGTAGTTCAGAGGTAGTATGCCCCAGAGTTCAATCCTCAGTACGAATAAAAATAAAAATGTGGTATAAACAGAAAAAAGTGTGAAAAGATACAACATAAGCTGTTATGAATTACTGTTCCTAGAGAAAGGACTTAGGGAAGAGTAGGGACTTGAATTTTTTTAAGTAAAACAGATAGATACCCTCAATAGTATCACCAAATTTTGCCTAACAAAGAATTCTATCAACAAAACATTCATCCTACACATAATACAGGATTAATGTTATAAATGCTTTTCAAACCCATGTATTTGCTCCTAACATTGTCTCATGATATAAATAGTAGTTGTTTTCATAGCAAGAAATAACACTCAACAATTCTGATTCTTGCATCCTTTTTGAAAGGAGAAATGTACTTACCTTTAATAACTTCAACTACATTGCAGTTAGGATTTATGCTACCAATGTGTTTTCGAAGAGATGGACTTCCTTTTCCACCAAACAATAAAGCTATAAAAAATGAAAAACAAATAAGCACATCTAATGTCCTTTTCCAGATCTGAATATTGTTTCTCCAAATGGTACCAAGTAGTGGAATAACTTTTCCTTAAGCATAAACATGGTATTCTACAATTGATAAAAATATCTCCTTTATATGGCAATCTATTTACTTTTCTTAATAAACTAAAACTAAATGTTCTCTCTGAAGCGAAGTTTTCTAAATAAACTTAAAATACATCAAAACATTTTTGTGTGTGTGAGATACTGGGGACTGAACTCAGGAGCATTCTACCTCTGAGCTGTACCCCAGCCCTTTTGTTATTTTTTGAAACAGGATCTTGCTAGGTTGCTGAGAATCTCACTAAATTTCTGAGGCTGGTTTTGAACCCGCAATCCTCCTGTCTCAGCCTCCCAAGTACTGGAATTACAGGTGTGGGCCACCAATACATTCTATTTAGCTTCTTCTCTTGGCTTCAGGACACTTACAGTGCTGATTGAGTAACATTCTAATTGAAATGCGACTCATGTAGAACCGATCCAAAAAGTACTGAACATTCTGGCTGGTGACGGGATCTACCCCGAAGCTCTCCTTGTATTCAATCACGCCCTGGGCCATTGTGGGAATGACGTCATTGTGTCGGTTTCTGATCCGTATTACAGTATCTGTGAAGCTAAAAAAAAAAACTGTCAAAACAGCCAATTATTCCAACAAGTGAATTTAATACTAAAATATAAGCTTAACCAAATATAGTAGGCGGAAAATCCCTAGATCAGTAAAAGGAGCATCAGTGCATGTTTTCCTATACCTACTTAAATATATTTTGGTTCATAAAATAAACCAAATCCATGGAAATATAAGGACTTCTGAAATAAAATTTTCAAAATTTAATTCTTGGACTCCTCAAGTAAGGCTGCCACACATGAAGTGATAAATATGCTAAAGGTTTTCTTTAAGCACTCTCTAAAAGGATAGTAGCCCAGGACATTCTGCATAAGGGAAGACAGAGCACTTGCTTCTAAGAAACTCATGCTGTGTAAGGAATCAAGATGAATGAGCCAAGAAAGCCAGTCTGTTTTGTAACTATTCCCTAGAGTTCAAAGAGAGATAGAACCACTCAAAACAAAAAAAGTAAAAAAAGAACTTTAATTTTATTCATCCTAAGGGAAAGGAAAAGTAGACCACTATATTAAAAGAAAATTTTTCAAATCATATAGCCTCATCATTTCTGTCACTAGGAAAACACTGCATGGTTAATTTAAGGAACCAAATAAAGAAGTCTTAATTATGAAGTAATAAACCAAACTCCTAACCTACCCATCAGAATTTACACTTCTAAACAAGCACTTCCCCACTGAGAGTCTTCATCTTGAGTACTATTTTGTGTGTGTGTGTGTGTGTGTGTGTGTGTGTGTGTGTTAGTAGGGGTTGAACCTGGGGGAAGGGAGCTGTACCTCTGAGCTACACCCCTAGTCCTTTTTCACTTTTTATTTTGAAACAAGGTCTTGCTAAGTTACTGCGAGCTGCCCTTGAAACTGCAATCCTCCTGTCTCAGCCGCCCAAGTACTGGGAGTACAGGTGTGCACCACAGCACCTGGCTTGAGTACTATTAACTTATTCTAATGATGTTCTCACTGCTCAAACATGTCTGAAATTCCTAGTTTGTAATCTTTCAAAACCAAACAATTAAACCAAAATAAAAAGAACAGAGTTCCTCAAAAACAAACATTATTGTTCCAGTCCCCTCTTTATTCATTTATTTCATCTCTCATAATGAGATTTAGCTAGGTGTGGTAGCTCACGCTTGTAATCCCAGTACTTGGGAGGCTGAGACAGGAGGATCACGGGTTCGCAGCTAGCCTCAGCTACTTAGTGAGGCCCTCGGCAACTTAGTGAGACCCTGTTTCAAAATAAAGAATAAAAATAGGGCTAGGAGTGTAGCTCGGAGACAAAATGCCCCTGGGTTTCATCCCCAGTACCACACACACACACACACAAAAAAAGAGATTTATTCTGCATGACTACTCACTTTATTTTCTAGGTTCAGCTCTGAGTGATGGTTTTCAGAAGGTTCTACAGTTTCTATAGGAGGGTCTAATGTTTACATTCATTCATTCATTCATTCATTCATCCATTCATTCATTCATTCATTTGTTTATACTGGGGATTGAATCCAGGTGTGTTCTACCTCCAAGCTACACCCCCAGGCTTATTTTTTAACTTTTTATTTTGAAACAGGGTTCACTAAGTTGCTGAGGGTCTGGCTAGGCTGCTAAGGCTGGCATTGAACCTGCAATCCTCCTGTCTCAGCCTTCCAACTACTGGGATTATAGGCATGCACCAACACTCCTGTCTAATGTTTACTTTTTTTTTTTTTTCGGTACTGGGGATTGAACTCAGGGGCATTCTACCTCCGAGCTGCACCCCCAGCCCTACTTTTTATTCTTTATTTTGAAACAGGGTCTCACTAAGTTGCAGAGGGCCTCACTAAGTAGCTGAGGCTGGCCAGGAACCCGGATCCTCCTGTCTCAGCCTTACAAGTACTGGGATTACAAGCGTGCGCCACCACACCCGGCTATGTTTACTTTTAAGTAAGATTGATTGGGTCCAAATCTTGGTCTGTTAATAACATTTGCTAGCTATATGACCTCGAGTCACTGATCCTCTTTGTGCATAAACACATTATCTCAGTTTGTCTACTTCACACCTATGCACAGAGTGAACCTTTGACGAACGTTACTTTCAGACCAAAATCATGTTTAAAAAATGAAATGTTGCTATTCTCTTTGAAGACTGTCAAAAAATGTGTAACAAATTCTGAGGATGAGAGGTGGTCTTTACATTTTGAGTAACATTCACTGGAATAAGCAGAAACCTGCTGAGGTGACTACTTGGGTTTATCAATTTTGATATGTTCATTATAAAAGTAGTCATAGTACTTACATTATCTTATACAGCTCAGGTCATAGAGACCCAGAGTCATGTTTTTATAGCCCTTCAGTGTTAAAAAAAAAAAAAGAATTGTTAGTAGTTGCCAATCTTTTACAATTGGGAAAATTTACATTAAGAACCTATATTTAGCCAGGCCTGGTGCCGCCCGCCTGTAATCCCAGTACTTAGAAGGCTGAGACAGGAGGATTACAGGTTTGAAGACAGCCTCAGCAACTTAGCGAGACTCTCAGCAACCTAACAAGACCCTGTTTCAAAAAACAAAAAAATTAAAAGGGCTGGGATATAGCCCAAAGGTAGAATGCTCCTGGGTTCAATCCCTAGTACCAGAAAAAGAAAAAGAGAAAAAGAAGACTCTAGACTTGCAGCTTTTCTTTAAAAACAGGAAAACTCAGCCAGGCACAGTGGCACATGCCTATAATCCCAGTATTTGGGAGGCTGAGACAAGAGGATCGCAGGTTCACAGCCAGCCTCAAGCTACTCAGCGACACCCTCCACAACTTAGTGAGACTCTGTTTCCAAATAAAAAATGAAAAAGGGCTGGGGGTGTAGCTCAGAGGTAGAATGTCCCTGGGTTCAATCTCCAGTACCACAAAAAGAGGAAAAAAACCCAGAAAAACTCAGATGATCTATCTAAGCAGCATTTCCACATGGCCATCATCAGTGGTTGCTGAGGGTGGCTGTCCATTAGAAGGGGCATGCACTCTGCAGGTTTACAGTTCAAGAGGTACTGAGGCTACATCTACGTTTCCACTGATCATCACACTTGAATTTTGTATTTTCTTATAGTAAAGAGAAGCATGAAGTATTTATGTCCAGCCCGACTTACTGATTTATGTTACCTGCCTTACGCACATGGGCTGCTATAAATACATATATTATCCTATGTTCTAAAGTAGTGGGAACCTAAAAGGTACTCAATTTCCCTACAGTGGTCCAATAGCAGGTCTAATAATAATAGCATTTGCTGGGCACGGTGGTACACATCTATAATCCCGGTACTTGGGAAGCTGAGAAAGGAGGATCACAGGTTTGAGACCAACACATGGTAACTTAGCAGGACCCTATTTCAAAATAAAAAATAAACTAAGGCTAAGGGTATAGCTCAGAGGCAGAATCCTCCTGGGTTCAATCTCCAGTACCACACGTACAAATAATAATAGTATTATTTTTATATAATGTTTAAAGGAGATAAAAACTGTTTGGAATAGGGTCAAACTAATACTTACTCATAAACAGCTTTAGCATCTTCAGCACTTTTGTCCTTAAAATCAAGAAGCTCCTCAAGACTCTGGATATACCTAAAAGGCAAATCAATAGGGTGAGTGTGTTCTTCTATATTCTGAAAGTTCATGAAAGTTCAATATCGGCAAAATCAGCTAAAAAGCTATTTTAAACATTTTAAAATTTCTAATTTAGAATACTGCTATAAACTACGGTTGAAGTAGGATTTTTATACCCATCACATTCAAGCAAAGTGCTGGGCATAAAGTAGAAAGTGTACATTCTCTCCTTTAAAAGCATAGGTCAAGCTGGGCGCGGTGGCGCACGCTTGTAATCCCAGTACTTGGGAGGCTGAGACCAGAGGATCTGGGTTCGCAGCCAGCCTCAGCTACTTAGTGAGGCCCTCCACAACTTAGTGAGACCCTGTTTCAAAATAAAAAATAAAAAAATAGGGCTGGGGGTGTAGCCCAGAGGTAGACCCTGTTTCAAAATAAAAGAATAAAAAGTAGGGCTGGGGGTGTAGCTCGGAGGTAGAATGCCCCTGGGTTCAACCCCCAGTACCGCAAAAAAAAAAAAAAAAAAAAAAAGCATAAGTCAGAGCTGGGCATGGTGGCTCACACTTGTAATCCCAGTATTAGGTAAACTGAGACAGGAGGATCGCAGGTTGGAGGCCAACCTCAGCAACTTAGTAAGATCCTATTTCAATAAAAAAAAAATGTTTTTTTAAAGGGCTGGGATGTAGAGGTAGAATGCTTCAACGTTCCATCCCCAGTTAACTCCTCCCTCCAAAAAAAAGCATAGGTCAGGCCAAGCATGGTGAGACAAACCTGCAATCTCAGTACTTTGGGAGGCTGAGACAGGAGGATCACAGGGTTTAAGGCCAGCCTCAGCAACTTAGTAAAACCCTGTTTCAAAACTTTAAAAAAACTTTTTAAAAGGGGCTGGAGTGAAGCTCAGAGGTAGAATGTCCCTGGGCTCAATCCCCAGCACGCACACACACAAATGCGCGCGCGCGCACACACATACACAAAGGGTCTGTGTTTTAAAAGCTTAATTTTAGGCCAGGCGTGGTGGCGCACGCTTGTAATACCAGTAGTTTGGGAGGCGAAGACCGGAGAATCCGGGTTCGCGGCCAGCCTCAGCTCTCGCTCTCTCTCTCCGTCTCTCTCTCTCTCTCTCTCTCCTTAGTGAGGCCCTCCGCAACTTCGTGAAACCCGCTTTCAAAATAAAGCATAAAAAATAGGGCCGGGGGCGTAGCGCGGAGGTAGAACGCCCCTGCGGTCAATCCCCGATACCGCAAAAAAATAAAATAAAATAAAAGCTTAATTTTAGATGTTTAAATCCAGTTAACAAATACTTACTGAAAGCATACTATCTACCATATGGTTCTTTTATTTTATTTATTTTTTTTGCGGTGCCAGGGATGGAACCCAGGGGTGTTCTACCTCCACGCTACACCCCCAGCCCTATTTTTTATACTTTATTTTGAAACCGGGTCTCACGAAGTTGCGGAGGGCCTCATTAAGTAGCTGAGGTTGGCCGCGAACCTAAGTAGCTGAGGTTGGCCGCAAACCTGGATCCTCCGGTCTCTGCCTTCCAAGTACTAGGATTACAAGCGTGCACCACCACACCCAGTTCATATGGTTCTTTTAAACCATAGACTCTCAAACTTATTGGCTTACTGCCCCCTTTACAAGAAAAAAAATTATACAGCACTCCCCTGGGTACTTCCAGGGCCCCCTTATTTTTATTCAACACCCTCCCTTGCACCCAAGGCAACTACTCCACCTCCCTGGGTCCTTTTAGCATTCCCCCCATCTCACGGCAGTACCACCTTTGGGAAACTATATAAACTGAACAAAAGTACAAAAGTCATGAAAATGTAGGTTTTTAATGTACCTAACAATTCACGATAGCAAAGCACCTGTGGGCACTGTGAGGTCTGGCCGGAGAGGACAAAGAACAAAGGACCCCAGGAAACGGCGGGAAAGTAAAGAGAACCGCCTCTAACCATCCCCCTGCCCCCAGCCCCATAAACTTACCTGCTCTGGCCGGGTGTCAGAAGGAATACAGGACTGCTTTGTTCTTCCACCCGTCCTAAGCCTCCATAAAACACCCCTGGGCTATATAAGGAAGCGGGCTCCTGACTCTCGTGGACTCTTCTTTCCCGGTCAGACCCCCTCCCAGGCTTTACTCCAAATAAATCCTGTTCTGATCTCTCAAGCTGTTTTTCCATTATCCTTATATTCTCCTACAGCACCTATTTATGAATGAGCAGACTGAGAAAGGCCATATGATTTTCTTTTTGTGTGTGTGTGTGTGTGTGTGTGTGGTACTGGGGATTGAATCCAGGACCATTCTACCTCCAAGCTACACCCCCAGCCCTTTTTGATTTTTTGTTTCAAACAGGGGGTCTTTCTAGGTTGCTGAGAGTCTCACTATGTTGCTGAGGCTATCCTCAAACCTGCGATCCTCCTGTCTCAGCCTCCCAGGTACTGGGATTATAAGCATGCACCACCCATGCCTGGAAGAAAGGCCAAATGCCTTTCTGAAGGTCATGCAGCCATGTACAATGACACTACAGGGCCAGGGCTAAAAATACCCCACAACCACTCACGTATCTTCTTCAACAATGTAAGGTCAGCTTGGCTTGTCTGTAAGTACTTTATCCACAACTGTCCTAACTTTAGCAGACATCCAGTGGCAATGAAAGTATATTTAAAATCTGAAAATCCATGTTGACGTGGAACACTTACTGACAAGCAACAAGCCTCACCGCATTCTGAATCCAAGTGATTCTGATAGCTGCTGTTCTGCATTAACCCTTAATTTTCTCTTCCTTGTCAATAAAAAGTATGTTCTTTATTCAAGAGATGTTTAAATATCCCATGATAGCTAAGACCAGATTTCAAAAAGTAGCATATGCTATTTGTGTGTGTGTAGTACTGGGATTGAACCCAGAGGCTTCTACCGCTGAGCTACACCTCCAGCCCTATTTTACTTTTTATTTTGAAACAGGATCTCACTAAGTTGCTGAGGCTGGTGGTGAACCTGGATCCTCCTGTCTCAGCCTCCCAAGTACTGGGATTATAGGTGTGCGCCACCACACCTGGCACATATGCTTTTTTTGCGGTACTGGGGATTGAACCCAGGGGCATTCTACCTCTGAGCTACACCCCCAGGCCTATTTTTTATTCATTATTTTAAAACAGGGTCTCACTAAGTTGCTGAGGGCCTAAGTTGCTGAGGCTGGCTTTGAACCTGTGATCCTCCTGTCTCAGCCTCCCAAGTACTGGGATTACAAGCGTGCGCCACCACACCTGGCTGCATATGTATTTTTAATGAAGAATTTTAGAAACAGGAAAAACCTTCCTTGGGAAATTATATTTTCTCCTTTAATTCCATGATTATTTCTAAACCAATGCCTCTTAAACCACATTTATAAACAACTTATAATTGTTTCATACTTTTTAATCATAAATATAGCAGTCAGTCCCTACTTTTTTTGCTTAATTTTTAAATTGGTGTTAGATCAGCTTCTCTCACAAACTATAATGCCTACAAAAGGAAAATTAAGATCTCTATAAATCATAATTGGGAAATGTCTTACACTTAAATTTTTTCCACTTAAAGACTTATCTTTGGCCAGCTATTTTTTTTTTAATATGGTGCTTATGAGAATAACACTTTTAGCTGAGAATGGTGGAGCATGCTTGTAATCCCAGTGACTTGGACAGCTGAGGCAGGAGGATCACAAGTCCAAGGTCAGTCTAGGCAACTTGGAGAGACCTTGTCTCAAAGTAAAAAATAAAAAAGGGCTGGGGATGTAGCTCAGCAGTACAGTGCCCATGGGTTCATTCCTCAGTACTGAAAAAAAGAGAGGGAGAAAGAGAGAGAATAATACTTTTAAAATTAATTACATTAGCTGGGTGTGGTGGCGCACTCTTGTAATCCCAGTACCTGGGAGGCCGAGACAGGAGGATCGCAGGTTTGCGGCCAGCCTCAGCAACTTAGTGAGACCCTCCTCAATTTAGTGAGACCCTGTTTCAAAATAAAAGAATAAAACAGGGCTTCAGGTGTAGTCCAGAGGTAGAATGATCACATTTTAACAAAGGCTGAAGATTGGTGGCTGCTAGGAATGCACACCATTAAGATCTTTACTATCATTTTTGGAAAGAGAAATCACAGTTTTCATAAAATCCTAGTAACATCTGTTTTTTTGTTTTAAGGGGTGTGTGTGTGTGTGTTGTTGTTGGGGATTAAACCCAGGGGCATTTTACCTCTGAGCTACAACCCCAGCCCCATTTTTATTTGGAAACAGGGTTTCGGTAAGTTGCTGACAGCCTCACCAAATGGCTGAGGCTGGCTTCGAACCTGTGATCCTACTGTCTCAGCCTCCCAAGTACTGAGATTACAGGCATGCACCACCACATCCGTCATCTAACTGTTTTAAAATGGAAGAATATGCCAGTGTGGTGGTACACACCTGTAATCCTAGTAGTTGGGAGGTAGAGACAGGAGGATTGCATGTTCAAGGACAGCCTCAGCAAGTAGTGAGATTCTCACCAACCTAGCAAGACTGTTTCAAAATAAAAATAAAATAAGGCTGTGGGGTGTAGCTCGGAGGTAGAATGCCACTGGGTTCAATCCCCGGTCCCACACACACACAAAATAAATAAATAAATAAATAATAAAATGGAAGAATATGATCAGTGCCATCTATATACATATATTGGGATAGCACACTGAACCTCACTAATATGTATAATAAATACATATTAAAAAACAATAACTTTTATCATTTATAAAAAGATATACTTGAATAAGATAAATTTAGTTTATAAACTATACACACCCTTTAATATATTCTACTATTGTGAGGATAGCATGGTGTGGTAGAAACAGATGAATGCCAGCTCCACTATCAGTGGTATCACCTTAGGCAAAAGATTTCACATTTAAGTGCCTCAGCTTCCTCACCTGTAAAATGGAGTTAGTAACACCTACAGAACAGGGTTGTTGAAGGAATTAAAGGTAACATATACAAATATCTAGTCATTCGCAAGTGGTAGATATTTTTCTTATGTTACAGCATAAAATCTCTGCAGATTTAATAACATTAATATTAAATTTGATGTCTGTACTTCTGTGCAGGTCTAATTAGTTTTCTCAAAACCAAGGAGTGGTTAAGTCCAGGACTCAGAGGACAAGCCTAGATGTACCTCTCCCCCCTGTCAACAGACACACAAAAGCAGAGAACTATTGCTACTACCTTAAGATTCCACTGAAGAGTAAAAAAGTATTTGCCCACAACTCCATGAAAATTGCAACCCCAAGATGGGACTCTTACCAGCTTTGTACCAACTGTACGGAGGGTGTCCTGAGAAGATTGTCTGGAAGGAGACTTATTTCTTTCATTATATTTGCCAATCTAACAGGCAACTCTTGCCGCAGAAACATAAATGAGGTCTTTTCACAAGCATTCACCGATCCTGAAATCAAAAGTGGGAAAACGAGTCAGCAGAAGCCAGAAGGCACCAGAAACCAGGAAGCAACGAGAAATCAGAGGGATTTACCAGGCAAGGCCAGAGTGCAAGAACCACCATAATGACAGAGAGGGACTAGGAGGCAAAGACATATCCAGGTCTGGGGGAGGCGAGAGAGATAACCCAAAGCTATCTCAAATCCAGAATGACCTTCCAATTCTTTTGTGTGTGTGATGCTGTGGATCGAACCCAGGGGCATTTTATCTCTGAGCTACAGCCCCAGCCCTATTTTATTTTTTATTTGTAACAGGTGATGTGAGCCTCACTGAGTTGCTGAGGCTGGTTTTGAATCTGCAATCCTCCCATTTCAGCCTCCCAAGTACTAGGATTACAGATGTGTGTCACTGTGCCCAGCAACCTTCCAATTCTTGAGATTCCAATGGCTCTATACAGAAATTAAGATATTTTCCTGTCTCCCTTACTTCCATCCTTACAATCTATTTTAAAACGAAGATAACCTGAGCATGTCTGAGTAAGCTCAGAGTCTAACAATAGAACCAGGAAAAGCCTATTCTATATATCTTGCTGCTGCCATTATTTAGAAAATCACAGGTTCAGCAACTTAGCAAAGCCCTTAGCAATAGTGAGACCCTGTTTCAAAATAAAAATTAAAATAGGGTTGGGGGTGTAGCTAGGAGGTAGAATGCCCTTGGGTTCAATCCCCAGTACCAGGGGGAAAAAAATGTTTCTTAACTCAAGGTTCATAAAGAGTGCATGCCTATCTAAGAAAGAGGGAAATTTTGACTGGTGCATGGGAAGATTCACTGAAGCCATACAGAACTATTAATACTGATTAACATAAGCAAAGAGTAAGTGCAGAAAAGGACTTTCAGGCAACAGAAACCCAAACGTCAAATGCCTGTTCAGCAACCATCTTCAAGTAAGACCTATTCAATTGAAGGATGTGCTTTGGCAAGTAGTTTCACTTAAACTTGCAAAAACTAGATTGTCAATAGCAGGAACTGTGGTTTTACAAGAAAATATCTTCTTGTGAAAGTGTCATGGCCTACTTGTGAACAAGACCAAATTCGCCCTTTCACCACAGTGTAGTCATTTTAAAGTAAAAACAAAAACTGAGGGTTCTAAGCCAAAAACAAACAAAAACCTGCCACGGTAAACCAGCTTTAAGATAAAGGTGGCGCCCATGCTGCCATATCTTTCAAACCCACCTGTAATGTCAGAGACCTGATAATTCACAATGCAGAACGTAAATTTTTCTACTCAAACTTTATAACTTCAATAGAGTGTATGTTAAGGGTTTTTCCTTTTCCCCTTATGGCTCCTGATGAAAAGTCAAAGTATGAACGCCTCTCAAATTCCTTCTGCAATCGGTTGCACAACTTCCAGAGAAAACTAGCGTGAAAAGCAGTAAACTCCCAGCGTCTTGCACCCTGATGAAATGAATGTGCTGTTGGTGTAAACACTCCTAAGCCACTGGCAAGGAAAACGCTCTTAACACTGGGCCAGTCGTTACCTGCTTTCCCTATCTCCACGCCAAGTCTATGCACCCTTGTGACTGCGATTCCCGCAGGTGTCTGGCCTCTCACCCGGCCGGCTCCCCGCACGGGGCCGGGTCTCGGGCGCGCACCTGTCCACGTGCACCGCAAGGCGGGACGTCATGCTGCCCGCGGCCCTCCAGGTTTGTTTTCCGATCCCAGAGAGTAAACGCACACGCCCCCGGTTATTGCCCGGGGTTCCGCAGCGCCCGCCCCTCCGGGAGGAAGGAAGCACCTGGGCGCTGGGGGAGCAGACGAGCTGGAGCAGGGAGCGGCTGGGGCGAGAGGGGCCCGCCGGGCCGCGCAC
>PVJS01053204.1:0-13363 GCA_004027185.1 Glis glis | reverse complement strand
CTTTCTTACCCTTCCCCTTCCCTTGTACCCCTTCCCTCGCACCACTGAGGGTTCTCCATTGTCATTGGAGTCCCTTTTGTGTCCCCACTACTCCTTAAGTTGCACATATTAATGAAAACATATGTCCCTTCTTTTTTTGTGATTGGCTAATCTCACTTAACATAATGTTCTCCAGATCTTTCCGTTTTCTTGCAAATTTTATCATCTCTAGATTACTTAAAATACCTAATACAATGTAAATACTATGTAAATAGTTGTTAGACTGTGTTGTTTAGGGACTGATGACAAGAAAAGGCTGTCATGTTCAACACAGATACAAGTTTCCACTGAGGATTTTCAATCCTCAGCTGGTTGAATCTGCTGGATGAAACTGTGGTGAGAGAGAGCTGGCTGTATAGGAAATGTAAACCAAGAGAGAAAGAGTTTAACCACAAAGGATGATCAATTTGGCTGCCTGGTACTGGTGGGTTGGATAAGATGTTTACCCTGAAATGACCATTCCATTTGGAGCAAGGTCCAAATTGGGGAAAAGACTGTGCCAGAGCCTTTGCCTCTGAGCCTTTGCTGCAGACAGAAACAAGAAATACCAAACTATAATGTTTTAGAAGAGAAAATATTGGGGACGAGGATATGCCTGTAAATGTATCTGTGAAATATCTTTGTGTGAAGGGGGAAGATAAAAGTGAGGTGACCGTTATGGGAGAAAGGATGTAAACATTTAGAAAAAAGATAAGGCATCTTAGAGCCTGTACTGTGTGGATAGAGGTTGTCCAGAAGAGAGGGAAAAGAGAAAAATTAAAAGTGAAGTGTCAGATGGTGGAGTGGATGATAAGTAAAGTCTTTCTAAGGGTATAAAGGTATGTACTTTAGGGTCCAATGGAGAGAAGAAAGGGGCTGAGAGTCCACCCTTAAGAAGAGCAGGGACACTTCATTATCATAATTGGAAGGAAAGCAATGTTTTTACAGTAGGAGAAAGGTAACCATAAAACATTACCTTTTGTATTGGCAATATTTTCTCTTCTAAAAAATTAGTTTGATATTTCTTGTTTCTGTCTGCTGCAAAGGCTGAGACAAAGGCTCTGGCACAGTCTTTGCCCTGGACAGTAGTGCTGGTTATGGAGCGTTCTCTCTGAGCTTCTGTCACCGTGAGCACTTATCCTCCCCAGGACTGTCCACCTGCAGACTCCACAGTTCATCACAGTTACTTTGTGGGTGTTTCTACCAGTTATGGCTCCAGCAGCTTCTGCTCCAGGCAGACGGATCTTAGCTGTATCACTCTGGAAGTGTCCCCTCTCTCCAGATTTCAGCATGGCAGTTTGCTCTGCTATCCTATTCTCTGAAGACTCCAAGGGAATCCATTGATTTTTCCATTTGTCCAGGTTTTTCTTGTCAGGATAGGGGTGACTACTTCCAAGCCCTTTAAATGTTGGAGCTGAAGCCAGAAATGCTTGTACTACTTTTTCTTTTGGTTTTGTGTGTTTGAGAGTTTTAGAAATAAAAGTTAAGAAAGAGATCAGACTATAGAATATAATAATTTTTCTGAAAATAATCCCAGTACCTGGGAAATAGAATAGCAATAAACTATACTGATTAAGAGGACGGTATCCTCATAAAGAGGCACACAGAGTTATATGATATTACTTATTATGTATAAAATGCAGAAAACAATACTCAAGGACATACATGCTACAACTGTGCCTGTGTGGATGATGTACACACATGGTAGACAAGTGACAGAGAAGACATGGACTTGATTCTGACATGCCTCATGTGGAGTGTGTGTATCTCCATCTGAGACCCATCACTCACTCAGCTACTGTTACCAAGGGCAGTTCCTCATACCCTCAGGTATGGTTTATCAAAACAAAACAAAAATGACAAAACCTTTAGAAATGTCCATCTAGAGTCACAGCCTCTTTGTTAGTGTGTGATTGGAATTTCCATGGTGTCATTTCTAACTTTGCTGTCCTCTCCTACAACATAGCTTCGTGTGTGTGTGTGTGTGTGTGTGTGTGTGTGTGTGTGTTTCTTCAGCAGTACTAACAGGGACAGCCAAACATTTATTCCAATGCCTATACTCCAAATCTGGAACTGTATTCAACTTACTAATAAGGGGTGCCATACATCTGTGTTCCTGAATTGTTAAAACTGCCCATTTCAAATCCATTCCTTTTGTTCAAATGGACGTATATTTGCATCACTACCATATGACAGTCTCAGTGATTAGATTCTGGGAGAAATAAAAAGATGAAGTGATAATGCCTACCCACAGAAACTTTATAACAAGAGGAGGAACTAGTCAAATAACTGCCAAGCAAGTTAGAATAATATTCAAAGAAGAAGTGCTCACATCTGGAGAAGGCTTCGAGAAGGGCAGTGCATTTGCTCTGGTCCTGGTCCAATAGATGGGATTAGGGAAGACAAAGACAGGGCAGGCAGGTTTTCTTTTTCTTAATGTGCTTTTATTGGTGCATTGGAGTCTTACATCACAATGAATATCTATCTGATGTTAATATACATGCACACAGCTCTTAGTGTCCCCCCCGCCTCTCCCCACCCGTATGAAGTACCGAGAATGATGTTGAACTAGTTTGCAATCCCACTAACAGTGTAGAAGAGTCCCGATTTCCCCACATCCTCGCCAACATTTGTTGTTGTTTGACTTCTTAATGATTGCCAGTCTAATTGGGGTTAGATGAAATCTTAGAGTAATTTTGATTTGCATCTCAGCAGGCAGGTTTTCTAAGAGACAGATCTCTGAGCAGAGACAGTCAAGAAAGTTTGAATTTCCTTAGAAAGGTAAAATAATTATTATTGATCAAACATAATCAAGAGGATTGTTACATAGCAAAACCCCAAGGCAAGGAAGAAGGTTTAATTTAGTCATTTTGAAATAAACTCTATCTTGAGCTCGAAATTAAATATGTATCTTAACTCCATCCTGAAATGAAGCCATACAAATTCAATGTAGGAGTATAAATTTTCAGTTTATTGGACATGGAAGAAATCAACAGAGTTCTAGACACATACAGCCTACCTAAATTGAACCAAGAAGATATAGAAAACCTAAACCAACCAATAGCAAGCAAAGAGATAGAAACAGCAATAAAAAGACTTCCATCAAAGAAAGCCCAGGTCCAGATGGATTCCCAGCTGAATTCTGCAAAACCTTTACAGAAGAACTAAACCCAATACTTCACAAGTTATTCCATGAAATTGAAAGAGATGGAATTCTTCCAAACTTCTTCTATGAGGCCAATATCACCTTAATACCAAAACTGAATAAAGATCCCTCAAGAAAAAAAAATTACAGACCAATATCATTGATGAACATAGATGCAAAAGTTCTAAACAAAATACTAACCATGCACATTTAAAACCACATCAAGAAAATTGTACACCATGACCAAGTTGGTTTCATCCCAGGAATGCAAGACTGGTTCAACATATGCAAATCAATACATGTCATTCATTCACCACATAAATAGGACTAAGGACAAGAATCACATGATCATCTCAATAGATGCTGAAAAAGCATTTGAAACACCCATTCATGTTAAAAGACACTGTGGAAAATCAAAATAGAAGAACTTACCTCAACATCGTTAAGGCAATATACAATAAACCCAAAGCCAACATCATATTGAACAGGGAAAAACTACGGGAATTCCCTTAAAATCAGGAACAATACAAGGATGCCCACTATCATCAATTCTTTTCAATATAGTCCTCAAGACTCTTGCCAGAGCAATAAGACAAGAGACAGATATCAAAGAAATTCAAATAGGAAAAGAAGAACTAAAATTATCTCTATTTGCAGATGACATGATCCTATATTTACAAGACCCAAAAAACTCAACCAAAAGACTACTAGAGCTGATTAACAAATGCAGCAAAGTAGCAGGATACAAAATCAATTTTTAAAAAAAATCAGTATCTTTTCTATGTGCCAACCATGAATCCACTAAAAAAGAAATCCAGAAAGCAATTCCATTCACAATAGCCTCAAAACCAATAAAATACCTAGGAATAAACCTAACCAAGGAGGTAAAAGACCTCTACTATGAAAATTATAAAACACTAAGGAAAGAAATTGAAGAAAACTTTAGAAGATGAGTGAAAAGGTCTCCCTTGCTCTTGGATAGGAAGAATAAATATTATCAAAATGGTCATTCTACCAAAAGTGATCTACAGAGCCAATCCAATCCCTATCAAAATGCCAATGTCATTCTTCACAGACCTAGAAAAATCAGTCATAAATTTCATATGGAGAAGCAAAAGACTCAGAATAGCTAATGCAATTCTCAGCAATAAGAACCATATAGGAGGCATCACAATTCCTGATTTCAAATTACACTACAGAGCTATAGTAATAAAATCAGCATGGTATTGGCACAAAAACAGACACATAGACCAATGGAACAGAATAGAAGATAAAGAAAAAAGTCCACTTATAGTCATTTGATTTTTGACAAAGGTGCCAGACACATACATTGGAGAAAAGACAGCCTTTTCAACAAATGGTGTTGGGAAAACTGGTTATCCATTTGTAGAAAAATGGAACTCAATCCTTACCTCTCACCCTGCACAGGAGTCAACTCGAGATGGATCAAAGACATGGAAATTAGACCAGAGATTTTGAAGCTACTAGGGAGAGCATATATCCAACATATAGGCACAGGTAGAAACTTCCTCAAGAAAACCCCCATAGCTCAGGAAATTAAAACAAGAATTAATAAATGAGGTTAAACTAAATGGCATTTAACTAAAAAGTTTCTGCTCATCAAAGGAAACCATCAAGAATCTAAAGAGAAAGCCTACAGAATGGGAGAGACCACATTAAAAAACAAATAACCCAATCAAGAAATAAGCAATTGAACTAAATAGACACTTCACAAAATAAGAGACACAAATGGCCAATAAATACATGAAAAAATGTTCAACATCATTAGCAAGAAGGGAGATGTGAATCAAAACTACACTGAGATTCCATCTAACCCCAATCAGAATGGCAATCATCAAGAAGTTAAAAAACAAATGCTAGCGAGGATGTGGGGAAATTGGAACTCTTCTACACTGTTGGTGGGATTGCAAATTAGTTCAGCCACTATGGAGATCAGTGTTGAGATTCCTCAGAAAACTGGGAATGGATCCACCATAAGATGTAGCTATACCACTCCTGGGTATCTTTCCAAAGGGACTGAAATCAGAACTACAGTAATATATGCATATGCATGTTCATAGCAGCACAATTCACAACAGCCAAATTATAGAACCAGCCTAGGTGTCCATCAACAGATGAATGGATTACAAAATTATGGGATATATACACAATGGAATTCTATTCAGCAATAAAGAAGAACAAAATTGGTCATTTGCAGGAAAATGGAAGGACCTGGAGAACATTATGTTAAGTGAGATTAGCCAGTCACAGAAAGTAAAAGGTCATATGTTCTCTCTAATATGTGGAAGCTAGGGAGTAATTGGGATACCAGAGGGATAATGGAGGAGAACCTTCAGTGGAGTCAGGGAGGTGGTCTATGAGAAGGAGATGGGGAAGAGTGAGGATTAATGAAGGAATTACTACCATTTGCTTTATGTACATATGTGAGAACATCAATGTCAAAGTCAGTGCCCTGTATGGGGAAGGAGGAGATGGGGAGGGAGCCAAGGGAAAACCCACCAAGTGCTATGTGCATGTATGTCACTATCAACACGTTTTATATTATGATGTGAGACTATAATGCACCAATAAAAGTATATTAAAAAACAAATTCAATGTAGGACTGCATTGTAGGAATGACTGGAGAAATGTTTAGGTTAAAATGACCAAATGCTGATCCCCAATATTTCATTGAATCAACTCCCACAATTTCAAAAATGTTTTCCAAGTGCATCAGGTCATGGTACCACAGACCTAATAATTCTCCTGGCCTAGAAAGTGGAGCATGATCACCTCTTAGAACCGAAACAGTCCAAACAGGGTCTTTGAGCTGGGCTCCAATGAGGATATGGGATGACAAGAGATAAGCAGACTTGGGCAGAAAATCTGTCATCACATTTTCTATACTTCAATTGCTAATAAAAACTTAGTAATGGTGGCAGAAATCTTTTCTGGAAACACTTACGATATTCATAATGACCCATACTGGGGAGATAAATCCAGTATGTAGCCCTGCTTAAGTAAAAGAAATTCTTATTACCTCATTTGTCTACTAATAAGTGTGTCTTTGGAGGACCCTTTAAATATTATTGATATGGTGAGTGATAAAAGAAGACTATTACTGCGGAAAACACGGAATAACTTGCCTTCGTTAAAGCACACCCACTGCAGGTTTCTCAGTTGGTATGAAAGGCAGAGTCAAGGTCCAGGAAAGTCTGCTTATATTATAAAGAAGAAAAATCATATCCCTGAGATTTTTTTAAAATTTGGAATTATTTAATGATGTTAGCTATGTTCTTCTGTTGTAGCTTCCATATCAGCTTCAAAAGCTAATTTAATATAATCCAGATCTCCCCTACCCTTTTGTTTGATTTTGAAGGATAATCCACCTTGACTTAAAACTTAATCATTGTTTTCCTGAGTCCTAACATATGTATGCAGTGCTAGACATCAGGGCCTCGGCTGGGAACAATTCAAAGAAGAGCCTTGCCCCCATGGAGCGCCTTCATTCCAGCCCCGGTGCTTAGCACAAGGCCTGGAATTGCTTGCTGAGTATTTACGAAGTAAAATTTCAGCTTTCATCTTCCACATCATAGTATGGTTGATTGTGTTCTAGAATTCCTTCTAAACTTGTGACTGAGAAGAGACACTGTGTCAGAGGAGATCTGCTCTTCTGCTAGGACACACAGACTCCCATTTCCCAGCCTTCTTTGCAGCTGTGACCACATGATTGAATTCTAGCCAATAGTATGTGAGCAGAAGTGACCTCACTAGAAATGTGCCACTTAAGGCCAGCCATAAAATCCTCTCATAAGAGCTCCTCCATGACACGGGATGCGGACACCCACTGAGTCATCAGAAGCCAGCAGAGCCCCTGTCAGACTAAGTCACAAGTTACCGTGTGAGACAAAGTTCCCCTATTCACCTGGAACTGCCTCAGACTGTTTATGGAAATGAAAAATAAACTTCTATTGTTTGTATACCATTATTTATTTTTGGTCTATTTATCAGAGCAGCAAATGTATTCAAATTAATAAATAGCTCTGCAGCTTATATATAAAAAACTTAAGAATGTTAAGAGATAGAACTGATTTTTTGGGGTGTGTATGTGTGGTGCTGGGGATTGAACCAAGGGGCATTCTACTTCTGAGCTATACTCCCAGCCCTTTATTTAATTTTTTGTTTGTTTCTGAAGCAGGGTATTGCTAGGTTGCTAAGAGTCTTGCTACATTGCTGAGGCTGTCCTCTAACCTGCAATCCTCCTGTGTCAACCTCCCAAGTACTAGGATGACAGGACTGCTCCACTGTGCCCGGCTTAGAATTGCATTTTTAAAAAGATCATGTCTCCTATCTGTTGGCTTATATACAGCTACTATCTGCAGTCTATATACAAATGCATTTGCTAGAAAATACAACACATCAAGAAATCACAGATTTGCCTCTCATTTAGATGTTTTATAGCCAAGTGACATAAAAGAGAATAATCATTTATATGATGTAGTTTTTCTCTTTTCTCAATAATTCAAAGTCAGGAGAAAGTTGAGTACATTTAACCTTCCTGAACCATTATAGGCTCACTGTTAACAGTGAATTGTCTATATCTAACCAGGAAAGCTATCAAAATTTATCAACAAACCTATTTTATTTCTCTGTTTTACCTTCAGTTCTTCCCTTCTGCTGACCTACCTCCAAAGACCAGGGAGATGCATTTTAAAGTCTCTTCCTCTCCATATCCAAAATACAACTAAATACATTTTGATAGAAGTAAAGATGAAAGCAACACTAACACACAAACACACGTTGCTGTTGCAGCCTGACGTTAGCTCACCGACAAATTACCCGACTTGCTTTCCCAATAGAAAAAAAACATTCTTTTTGGAGAAGGCAGTATATATTTTTTCTGTCGTTCTGTGATTTCCTCGTAAGTGGATATGGCTTAGCTAGAGTACTTGGACCAGAAAATAAATGACTCCTGCTCATCCTGTAGGTGCCAACTACGTTCAAGCATGAGGGGTTGCTGGCCCACAGTGCCGACATACAGCACCTTCCTGGGGAGGCCAAGGCCCTCATGCTCCAGCGATACCAGACGGCGCTCCGATGAGGCGGGCTGCTTCTGGCAGGTGGTGGCACAGGAGGTAGTAAGTGAGAGCAGCTCAGCATAAATAGTTCCAGGGAAATACAAGAATAATATTCTGGCGTCCCTGACTCGTTTTCTCTCGTTCATGCCTTGCAATAAACACATATTCTGATAGGCAAATGGCTAAACTCCCCCCAAAGAAATGAAGATTCATCTCTAGCCTCTAATGGAAACTCTCACTGATCTGGAAACCTTTTTCCCTCAAGTGAAGCAAACTTTTGAACAGATAGAAGTCTCTCCTCATTGACCTTGGAAATCTGTCTCAGGCTGTTGGCCAGTCTGGTCATCTTTTCTAGACCAGCTGCTGTCTTCCAATCGAGGGGGATTTGGAGCATTCCATGGGTCAGGAGAAGGTAATGTGTTCTGGGTCATTTCTAATCCATGGAAAGCCCAGGTGTACAAGACTGAACGGGCCAAGAAAAGAGAGAAGGAAAAGAAGACATGGAGAAGCAGAGACAAAGACAGTATTTGACCAGGATAATAAATGAACAAAGATCCAAACACATACAAAGACAATTAACAAATCAGAAGTGTAATATTACTCAGAAGTTAAAAACTGATTTTTAGGGTTGAGGAGTGTAATTTCCACTTTTCACTTTTGGGAGACTGACACTCCTGTCACTTTTTAAAATACATTTTGTTCAAGTAAAGATAGGGCCAGCAGAGCTCTGTCAGACAAAGTCACAAATCACTGTGTGAAACAAAGTCCCCCTATTCACCTGGAACTGTCTTGACTGTTTATAGCAATGAAAAATAAGCTTCTATTGTGTGTGTGCCATTAATTATTTTTGGTCTATTTGTCAGTGGGTGGAAAAAATTCATTCTAACTACGATCTCTAATTTTATATAGGTTTGAAAATTCCCAAGTGAAAATTACAAAAATAAAACTTATCTAAGTAAGTAAACGCTAAGCTTAACAAGGACTTATCATTCACTAACTTCATGTTTATAGTTATATTTATATTTAGTTTATAGTTATATTTATATTTATATATAGTTATATTTAGTCAAGTTTCATTCTTCAGAAATATCCCCAGTTTTACAAGTAGAATTACTAATAAGTTGTATTGCCATGAAATCCCTTTGGGAATTAAAACAAACAAAAAGCTTAGAAAAACAATGAAAAGTTTCTGTAAGTGACTAATCATGGACTATCGGAATTGCTGGGAGTGGTGTTGCTTCATTTGGAGCTCCAAGAACTGTTCAAGATTTCACAATTTACATCTATATCAAACTACGATATAGGAATGCACATAACACTGAAATTTCAAAGAATGGAAAAACCTGGCGTGTGTGTGTGTGTGTGTGTGTGTGTGTGTGTGTGTGTGTGTGTTACTGGTGATTGAAGACAAGGCCTTGTGCATGTGAGGCAAGCACTCTACCACTGAGCAACATCCACAAATCTCTTATTTTATTTTGAGGCAGGGTCTCTCTAAGTTACCCAGGCTGGCCTAGCACTTGCAATCCTCCTGCCTCAGCCACCTGAGTAACTGGGATTACAGGTGTGCATCACTGCACCAGGCTAAAACCCTGCTTTTGAAGTCGGTCTATTCACTGAAAATTCACTAGGTCTGCTCAGATAAAGGGGCTCCAAAGTGATAAGTAGCAGGAACATCCGAGGTTTCAAATCTCTTCTCATTTAATGGGTCAGAATTTCATGTCTGATTAAATTTTTGCACTCCCCTGTTGCCTGATTTCTGTTCAGCCTACACTAATTACTTTCAGGACCTTGCTAATTGGGATGACTAGCAAAGACAATTTGTCATGTGGTTCATTTTTCTTAATGTTTTCAATATTTAGCATTCAATGTTTATAAAGTTACAGAAACACAGATTAATATGCACAATAATGTCAACACAAAGTTTCCACATTTTAGCATTCCAAGGTCATCGCTGACCCTCCAGTCTTCAAAAAGCCATTTGAGATTATGGTACTAAATTCTGTATGTAATTATAACTTGGCTATAGAAGTTTTCCTCCATGGGGATTCCTGGTAAATTGCTCTTTCTTGGCATTCCTTTTGCCCATGAAATGAGGAAAGCTGAAGTAATTCTTCTTTTAAATTGGGATGCCCCTTGAGGTGGCAAAATCTTAATAATGTGGGCATCGGCAACAGTGTGAGTGCCGGGGGTGGGAGATCAATAAAGGATGTTAGCATGAGAAGTTCCGAAAACATATTTCTATACAAACCTACAATTGAAATCAGATCCTTAACACTTCCACAGTGATGCCAACTACATGTCCCACAAGAGCAAGAGAATACCGCCACCATCCGGGGATCTAGAACCTGAGACCCAAACCCCAAACCTGTGGAACATTTATGCTAGCCACTCTTTGATAGTCGTCCTGGAAAAGCAGGTAACTGATAAGTGAATAGACTACTTCAGCAATGACTAAAATATTCATCTATATCAAACATTGATTGGGTGGGACCACATGACTTCTGAGGCTTGACTACATGCCTGGTGACTTACACACAGGACCCCATCAAACCATAACAACATTGTAAAGAAGGTGTTCTCCCTGTTTTACAAATGAGGAACTGAGACACAGAGATGTTACCTAACTCGTCCCAAGTCATGAGTGGCAGAGCCAGGATTCAAACCTAGGTGGAGAAGATGTTGGTGCCTTGCCTATACCCTCTTAACCTGATCATTGATTTCCAACTGCCAATCTCCACCCACAGCACTTGCATTTCTTTGCTCTTGAGGCATGCCAGACATGCCTGGAAATTAACTCTCAACCCATCCCTTTCTTTCTCTCTTTTTCCCCCTGGCCACCCAGTGGGCTGGCTTGCTGTGCCACATATGCCCCACCAGAACTATCTGGCACTCCAATGAAAGGCCTGAGAGCCGTGAGTCTGCCTGATCATGGACTGGGACCTCCAAAACTGTGAGCTAAAATAAGCCTTTTCTATCAGTTGATCATCTCAGGCACTTTTTATAGTGGCAGAGAGGTGACTAATGCAAGATATGCTTCAAGGAGAAAGTCACCGGAACTGCAGTAGCCTTGGATGTAGGTGCTGAGAACCTCTCAGCCAGACAAGGAGGAGTGTAACTCAGGCTAAATCTTTAGGCAGAACTTTGTGAATTAAGTTGTGCGTTGACTTTGTGCTCTGAATCATGTTGAATACTCAGAAGTGGGCACTGCGCATGTTCTTAAGAGTCCATATTCCATCAGCAGAGGCAAATTACAAATCCACACTGATGCTATGCCTGAGACGTGAGGCGCTCAGTGGGTGTGCTTGGCAGAGGAGGAAGCATTCTGTGTGGGGTCTTATGGGTAGTGGAAAGGCCTAGGAGGCATCACAGAAGGTCACAGTTACACTAGATTTTGAAAACTAAAAAGGAACTTGCCATCAGAAAAAGATGGAATATTGTGGGTAGCTTGGAGAAAAATGGTTTCAAGCCAGCATTTTGGCTCTAGCCAGGAAAAATGATCTCCCCTTAAAAGGCAGATACTTAGAGAAATAAAGTTATAAAATGTTAAAGGTAGCTGGGTGTGGTGGCACAGGCCTGTGATCCCAGTACTTGGAAGGCTGAGACAGGAGGAGCACAGGTTCAAGGCTCTTAGCGACCTAGTGAGATCCTGCTTCAATGTAAAAATAAAATAGGGCTGGGGGTGTAGCTTGGAGGTAGAGTACCACACACAAAAAAATATTAAAAGTTTAACAATTCCTGCCTTGGAATGTCAGGGAGAGTACAATAGCTAAAAATCACATAATGTTTTCTCTTTGCCAGATACTGTTTTGTGTGTTTTATTTATAAAAAAATTCAGTGAATTTTCTAACAATAACCCAAAACAAATACAGATGGGAAATTAAGATACAGAGAGGTTAAGAAAATTACTCAGAGTCACACAGCTATTCAATAAAGTTAAATTATCTAGCATTCGAGTCTGTGTATTTAATTAGTATACTAACAGTTCTTAGAAGTAAAGGTAAAGTAAGACTAACAAATAACTTCAGAAACATGTAACAGATAATAACCAAAGGCAATCTCATAATTGTATAAAAATTTCTCAGTCATATCTGGATTATCCCTGATCTTAACTCACAGCAGAGTCTCTTGAAAACAGCTCAGTATACAGTTAATAGCTGGAGTTCTGGGCAGCTAAATAAGGACTAGAGTCCCCAGTAGCTCTGCCAAATACTAACTCAGGGACCTAGGTCCCATTTCTTAGCTTTTGGAGATGCCCATCCTTTGTCTGTCAAATAGGGTCATAGTAGTCCTCATCTCTTAGGGATGTTTTGAGAATCAAATGCAATAACGTGTGTGTGTTGAGCTTAGCACCGTGTCATGCTAAGGGTCTAATACATGTTAGCTATTTATATTTGTAGCAGAATTCTATGTTACAACGACATTGTTTGCTTAAAATGCCTCCTTTTCCTGGGGAGCAGCAGCGATACCACATGGTCCAAGAGGCACCCTGGCACTGTCCTCTGCATGGATGAGCCAGCGAGGCCAGGCCTCAGCACTCATCATAGCCCTGGGGTCTGTAAATCCCAGAAACCAGGCCTGCAAGCAGAATCGCTCTGGCAGGCAGCACAGGGAAGAATAATTCTTCTCTCTTGAAGAGCTGTTCATTGGAATAATTATTTACACAGATTCATCTTTTTCTAAACAAAGTATGTTCTTTAATAAAATATTGATAGAGTAATATGATTGTTGGATAATAAAGAACTTGTTCCTGGGAGGTTCCCTCTACATCCTTAGAATTTCCCAAAGTCATAGGAGTATCTGTTATTCATGGTGGGTCCTTGCTATGGTTTCCACCTGGAATGCCCCCCACAGGCGCATGTGTGGAAGGCATGGTCCCTTGCAGCAGTGTGCACAGGTGGGGCTTTGGGGAAGTGATTGGATCATGAGGGCTCTGACCTCATGGATGGATTCATCCATCGATGAGCTCATAGCTGAATGGACTGTTGGGAAGTGGTAGAAACTATAGGAGGTGGGGTCTAATTGAAGGGAGTGGGTCCTTGGGGGCATGCCCTTGGAGACTATTTATTGTTCCAGCCCCTTCATATCTCTCTCTCTCTCTCTCTCTCTCTCTCTCTCTCCCCCC
>PVJS01053203.1:0-13364 GCA_004027185.1 Glis glis | reverse complement strand
GTGTGTGTGTGTGTGTGTGTGTGTGTGAGAGAGAGAGAGAGAGAGAGAGAGAGATGTAATGGGGATTGAGTCCAGGGGCATTCTACCTCTGAGCTACACCCCCAGCCTTATTTTATTTTTATTTTGAAACAGGGTCACTAGGTTGATGAGAGTCTCACTACTTGCTGAGACTGTCCTTGAACCTGTGATCCTCCTGTCTCAGCCTCCCAAGTACTGGGATTACAAGTGTACGCCCCCACACCCGGCTTATTAAGACATGACAGTAATCTGGGTGTGGTGGTGCATGTCTGTTGTATAGTACTTGTCTCCTTGAGGCAGGAGGATTACAAGTTTGAAGCTAGCCTCAGCACCTTAGTAAGACCCTTTCAAGATAAAAAATAAAAATAGGGCTGAGGCTATAGCTCAGGGGTAAAGACGGCCCCTGGGTTCAATCCCCAGTATGACAAAAACAAAAGACAAAAACCATCAATAAGGCAGGTATGGTGGTGCACTCCTTAAATCCTAGTAGTTGGGAGGCTGAAACAGGAGGATTGCAGGTTCAAGAACAGCCTCAGCAAGTAGTGAGACTCATCAATCTAGTGATAGAATGCCCCTGGGCTCAATCCCCAATACCACCAAAAATATAAAAAATGATAACTTTAATTGGCAGGCAGATACAGTGCCTGTCCACTAGTAGAAACCCTGTGGGACCTTACAGCACTTCGGGCCTAAGGTGACTCTCAGACTAAATTATCTCTCGCCTGTCTTCTAGGAGGACTATTTTTGATACACCAGATGAGGATCCAAATTACAATCCACTACCTGAAGAGCGACCTGGAGGCTTCGCCTGGGGTGAGGGCCAGCGTCTAGGAGGTTAAAGCAGCTGTGCCAATAAGGAGACCCAGCTGGGAAGGACTTGGTGAAATACCCATTGGGATTCTTTTATCCTTTGTTGAAAAGTGTGGACACTTTTGACATCGTGACAGATTTTAACTCCAGAAGCACTTTAAGAAATGGTATACTGACTAATCCAGAAGACATTTCCAGCAGTTTGCCAGTGGTTCCTCACTACACTGGTACTGAAAGTGTAATCTCTTGGAGCCAAAAAAACTGGAGAAACGGATACCCTGCCACCTCTAACAAGTACATAAGTACTTGAATTCTGTGGCATAAGGCAGGGCTTTTTCTTCCTCTTCTTCTTTTGATAGATGAGGCCATGGTGTAAATGGAAGTTTCAGAGAGGACGAAATAAAACTGAATTCCATCTCTCTCTCAATGTATTAAAGCTTTTGTGTGTGATCTTTTAAATTACGATAGTGTATCCTAGCTCCCCTGCATAGGTCTGAGCTCAGAGCAGTTTACATGCCTGCCCATCCCGTGTCTTCATAGCTTTCGAGTGGATTTCATTTCAAGATTGGAAACACGTGGCTGTGGTGCTAAAGCTGTGTATATCTTACTAATTCAGAGTGCTAGCTTCAGTAGGAAGAAGATTTAGTTCTGTCATTCAGATAGTTTGTTCTCCATCTGGGAATTGCAAAACTTCAAGTTGTCAGACCCAAAGTTAAAAAGAGAAGGGAGGGTGGTTTTTATAACAGCAGGAATTCAGCTGTAGAAAAGTCAGCTCTAAGCAAAAGGCTAACATGTGGCTTTTTATTTATTCTGCCTGCTTTTCTCCATTAAGAAATATCCCAAAGAAGACTGGTAATGGGCACAATTTTGGAGAACTATGGGAAGATAAACAGGTAGCAGTTAGGTGTATGTCCTCCTGAGTCTTTGGTTAAAATTTGTCATTTGCTTCATGAAAAGCTGAAAACCTTTTCAGAGTCAAGTAACTGGTTTACCTTCCCAATCAGGTAGAAATTAGGGTCCACAGAAGTAGGTCCTTAATGCCTGTGGTTTGATAAATACTAGTCTGAAATAGTAAGTCTCCCCTGGGTTGCAGGCTAGTGTTCACACTGCTTAATTAGAACCCAGAGGAATAAAAAGAGCATTCCTAAGAAAGGGATGATTTCAGTTTTCATGAACAGTATGTAGGCACAAAACCCTTTCCCCAAATTGGATTGTCTTTAGTCTTTCTATATTGGTTAAGGGAAACTTTCCAGACCGAGATTTTCCTCAGAAAGATTAATATAGGCTTAGATTAGTGATGATAAACATCCTAAATGGGAATTTTCAAATTGTATTTAAAATAAAAAGTATTTTAGTGTCCTCTTAAATGGAATATGCTTAAGTAATGGAATTTAGGACATGTATTTTATATGTTGCTAGAAAGTAACTTTGAATATGATTGTTGAAATTTTATGGAACATAGGTCAGAGGGACTGCTTTTTTTCTAAGCGGTTTAAAAAAATCTTTTTAAAGTTCAAATGCCAATCTTAGATTGTATAATCCTTAAGGGATTCTTAGATTTGATTATATCTTTGTTCAAGAAAACTTTACCAGTGACTTAGTTTTTTTTGTTTTATTTTGGTTTGGGGCTAGAAATGGGTTTCTCTAGTTTTATTTGTTCTCGAGTTAATTTTGTGTTAGCCAGTTAATGGAATTTTTGTGGTAAAATTTTTAATCTTTTTCTTTTTTTTTTGGTGGTACCGGGGATTGAACCCAGGGGCGTTCTACCTCCGGGCTACACCCCTGGCCCTATTTTTTATACTTTATTTTGAAATCGGGTCTCACGAAGTTGCGGAGGGCCTCACTAAGTAGCTGAGGCTGGCCTGGAACCCGGATCCTCCAGTCTCCACCTCCCAAGTACTGGGATTACAAGCGTGCGCCACCACGCCCGACTAATTTTTAATCTTTAAATCTATTCATTGACTGCTCATTAAGTAAGGAATATCTGGGTAAAATAGGAAACACATTTTGAATGTATAGCCAAAAGCAGACAATTACAGGTTTTGGATTTTTCTGGATTTTTTTTAGAATGTAAATTCCTAGTGGCAGGATGTCCTGCTGTGCTACTACACTGTGTCCTGGGCAGTGGTGATTTCCATCACTGACCTCTCTCAGTTTGGCCCACTACTACCATCCCTAGCCCTGTGCTGCTTGACAGGATCCCTGCGCTTACCCGGACATAAGGAAAGGTCTTTATTTCTTCCTCAACTTACCTCTTGATCTTGAGTCTTCCAGAACATACTTCCTTTTCACAACGCAAGACAACTGAAAAGTGAGATTCAATATATGGAATTTTGTGACCAACAGACTTTACATACATATGATTAAAAGATTCCTGGATTCTACCAGTAATACTGAAAAGCACACACTGACTAAAGCATAGGTTTTTTTGTTACAGAAATACAGTATATGTTCATTTAAAAATAAATGGACGTGCAAATTGCATCTCCCTAGGAGATAGATTTTATATACATTTTGGTTTGTTTTTCTGCTATGGATTTCTATTTGCTTTTCTCTTCCACTGTTCTTTTTTCTGTGTTAACTCTTGTATGTCCTAATATCTTTCATACTTCTTGTGTACTCTCAAAGCAAAGCACCCATGCCCTGGATCTTGCTGGTGAAAGCCTCACTGTGTCTCTGGGTGCCTCTGGAAATTAGGAAATATTGGAGCTATTGCCATGTTGGGTAACAGGCTTCCTAGAATTATCTTCTCCCCTGCCAGTGTTTTAGATTGTGTCTCTTTTCCTTTTGACAGGTGAATTCTCTCTATGGTGTTAACCAAGATCCTGTCCTTTTCAGTGCTCTGCTGGATGCCCCTAAGCTACCTGTTTTATTAGTTTGCATTAAAGCTGTTGAACCTTATATGGTGAAGTTACTTCTCAGAAATCCACAGTGACTTCTTAGGAAGCCCCTATATCAGACGGATACTTTTTGTCTTCCTCTGAACCTTATTCCCATTTCTACCTACTGGGGACCTCATTTTTAAGCCTCTTCAGTCCTACAAGGCCTGCCCTTGTTCCTGACACCTCAAATCTTGATTCTAAGGCCTATTTCATTGTCTTCTTTGAATCCCTAGGAAGCTTCAAATCTGTACAACAGTCTTACACCAAATTATATATTGTCTTGTATTGTTCCTAACTGGTACATGTATATTAGTCTTGTCTCCTTCATGAGAATGTAAGCTCCTTAAGGGCAGGGACCGTGTCTTAATTTTTGTATCCACCATAGTGCCTAGCACAGTGCTTGGCACATGGGTGCTGAATAAATATTTTGTTTATTGATCAGCAAACTATTATCTGGTATTTTTAATTATAAAGATTATTGTGTATGCATGCAAGCTTGTGCCTAGTTGCTGACGCTTATGATTGTCTCTGAAATTGGAATGGAGCAAAACTGAACACGATCAAGGGCAACGGTTAAACCACGGTGACCACCAGCTGGTATGGTCCTGGTCAGACCAGAGTTAAATCCACAAACCATCCCAGACAAGAAAGAAATATGTCTGAAATGTCACTGTGTGAAGGGAGAGCCAGGAGATTCTTTGAATAGTTATCAGTGTATCAGCATCTGTAAATGAAAGCTGCTGAACCACTAGAAACTTTTCTTTTGTAGTGACAGATTTCAGACTGATGGGGGAAATATGGGGAACATGACTTGATGCTTATGTAGGATTTAAATTTTCAACTCTTTTGTCCTCTTAGCTTTGAGGCTACAGAATAGCTGGGTCATCAGGTCAGGGATTATGGGTGAGTTATAGATGTGCTATGTTTTGCCTGTACCATTTCCTTTTTAATGTGGGATTGGGGATTGAACCCCAGGGCATTCTATCACTGAGCTATACTCCCAGCACTATTTTTTTTTTTTAAATTTTGAAACAGGCCAGAAGTGGTGGTACACGCTTGTAATCCCAGTACTTGGGAGGCGGAGACCGGAGGATCCGGGTTCGCGGCCAGCCTCAGCTACTTAGTGAGGCCCTCCGCAACTTCGTGAGACCCGGTTTCAAAATAAAGGATAAAAAATAGGGCTGGGGGTGTAGCTCGGAGGTAGAATTCTCCTGGGTTCAATCCCCGGTACTACAAAAAAAATTTTTTTGAAACAGGGTCTCACTAACTTATTGGACCCAGGTCTCAAACCTACGATCCACCTGACTCAGTCTCCCATGTACTGGTATTACAGGCATGTTGCCACCACACCCAGCTAGTTTGTACTGTTTTTTTTAATTTTTTTTAGCTAATATTTAAAATTAATAGATGTGAAAATTTTCATTTTTTTATGAAAAATAGGAAGAAAAATGGTACTTGAAAAAATAGGAAGAAAAATGGTACTTGAAAAAATAGGAAGAAAAATGGCTTGCATGACAGCCCTTGCCTAGAAGTGATTAGTGGCTGTTTCTAGAGACAGGGCATGTGCCCTATCAAGAAATGACTTAACCCTTTTACAAGTACCTACCTGGAGTCTCCTAATCATTTGGAATATATGACTCCCATGTTAGGTTACTTAGGAAAGTGCACTGGGAAAAGGACTGGGATCTGACTTACTTAAGGTTCATAATTTGAGCTAACAGTTATTTTCCCTTGTAGTTTTGGATTGCCTTTCTAAATAAGGATAAAAAGCAAAAATGTGTTAATATATTCTTTTCTTATTTTATTATTCTGGGTATTGAACCCAGGGGTATTCTACCTCTGAGCTCCACCCCCAGCCCTTTTTATTTTTTATTTTGAAACTGGGGTCTCGCTAAGGCTGGCCTTGAACCTGCAGTTCTCCCATCTGATCATTCACTTCCCAAGTACTGGTATTACAGGTGCAGGCCACTGTACCCAGCTCCAATTTATTCTTCTATTTTTTTATTTTGAAAAGGGTCTTGCTAAGTTGCTGAGGCTGGCCTTGAATCTGTGATTCTCCTGTCTCATCCTCCCAAGTACTGGGATTACAGGCATGTGCCACCGTGCCTGGCCTGTTCTTAAACATATACCTATTGCTGGTTCAGCAATCGCATTTTCAGTAATCTATGGTCATCACACTGTAAAGAACTAAAGAAAAATTATCTCTGACCTGGAGAAAAGGGGAAGGAGGACTTTTTAACAGGTTCACATACTGAGTTTCATGGAAATGAACTTCAGAAGCTGTTCTTCACATGAGTTGAAGATTACAGTTTATTTTCTGAAGGTCACATTTTCTGTATGTAGAGCGAACAACTGCTTGCCTGTCTTCCTGTGGTGAATTAGCAGATCATGTAAGAGGTTTTAATTTAGGAGGGGAAGGAGGAAGTAATTATATCCTATTTTTCCAGCTGAAGTTCTGAATATGTTCATTGGTTAGAATGTTAGGATAGGTCTGGAGAGCTGTGTAAAGAATTTGAGAATCTGGCAGCAATGGAGAAAGGAAGCATTAAAGACAGTTTTAGTTTCATTCAACTCTTTTCCTGCTTGTATTACTGGAGCATACCACATCCATTGGGAGAGTCACTTTTTGAGGAAAATACACGATTGTCATAGAATCATAGAATTCACTTTCCTCTTCCGTAACACAAGATGATAAACCAGTATTCTTATTTATTTATTTATTTATTTATTGCTGTACTGGGGATTGAACACAGGGGCATTCTACCTCCGAGCTCCACCCCCAGCCCTATCTTTTATTCTTTATTTTGAAACAGGGTCTCGCTAAGTTGTGGAGGGCCTCACTAAGTAGCTGAGGCTGGCCGCGAACCCGGATCCTCCGGTCTCAGCCTCCCAAGTACTGGGATTACAAGCGTGCGCCACCACGCGCGGCTCAGTATTCTTTTTAATAGTTAACATTTTCCTGACTTCTGAATGACTTTTAGTCAGAAAGGTTTCTACTGGAACAAAATATCGTTACCAGAACAAAACGAAGACGTCGTTATCCGAAACGAAGGTTCCCCGGAACCGAACACACCCTCTTTCACTGTTGTTGTTCCGGACTTTTTTTGCGGTCGTACGTCAGACTCTCCCCGCCCCCCGGAAGTGAAAGCCTTCTCACATTTCCAATGCATGCTGGGAGTTGCAGTCCCTTTCCTAAAGGCTGGGGGCGGCCGTGAGGTCATCGGTGGTCGCCGGGATCCGCCAGCACGTGGAGAGGAAGGGGGCGGCGCGCTTGCTGTCCGCTCTTGAGACGGGCCGGAGCTGCCCGCGCTCGTGCCACCTGCCGCGGCGCCCTCCCGACATGCTGGAGGAGGCGGGCTTCCCGCCGGCGAAGAGATTCCGGCCGGGCTCTGGGCCTCCGAGCCGTGCCGGGTCCTGCCTTCCCGGGAGGCAAGTGGTGATGCTGCTGACTGCGGGCGGCGGCGGCAGAGGCGGAGGAGGAGGCCGGAGGCCGCAGACGCCCCTGGCTCAGCCCTCGGCCAGTCCCTACCGGGAGGCCCTGGAGCTGCAGCGCCGAAGTCTGCCCATCTTCCAGGCTCGGGCACAGCTGTTGGCCCAGCTCCGAAACCTGGACAGCGCCGTCCTCATCGGTGAGTGGCCACGCTGTGGGGGGTGTCTTTCCTTACTCTCCATTACTGACTTTGCGAGAACAGTTTTTCTTAGTTGCATCTCCTTTTCATTCGTTTCTTCAACAAACTTGAACGCCTTTTCTGTGACAGGCCTGGAGGGACCTGGGAGAAAAGTCGGACTGACAGCCCAATGCGAGTGACGTGTAGGTAAAGACTTACCTTCCGTGAAAAAGGTTGAGGGACGTACTGAGGTTTTGGGAGCTTAGAAGAGTGGGTCCGACCCAGTCAGTGAGGAGGCAGCTGAGATAGCCCCCCAAAGGGAGTGCATTTTATGCAGAGGGGAAAGGCTGCCCGAGAGAGACTGGAGACTAGAAACAGTCCGGTAGAACGGGAAGTAGTAGTTTCTGGTAGTGAAAGGAGCTGGGTAGAGTTATAGGGCAGAGGCTGATTTCAAGGGGCTTTGATCCCCAACCTTTAGAAGTAGGAGCTCCTGAAAGACCAAGAGGATGAGCCGCCAAAGAAGGGAAGGAGGCTCAGGAGTTCTGGTAGTCAGAGGAACACACTTGCAAGGAGGCAGTGAGCAGAGCAACAGTGAGGTCCAGTAATATGGGGGCCAATAAAAAGTTGCCCGGTTTGGGAGGCTGAGACCAGAGGATCCGGGTTCGTGGCCAGCCTCAGCTACTTAGTGAGGCCCTCTGCAACTTCGTGAGACCCGGTTTCAAAATAAAGTATAAAAAATAGGGCCCTGGGTATAGCTTGGAGGTGGAATGCCCCTGGGTTCAATCCCCGGTACTGCCAAAAAAAAAAAAAAAAGTTGCCCGGTGAGTTTGGATGTGAGATACTGATAGTGGATCCATCCCATTGAGAGCTATTTCAAAACAGAATCATGTGTGCGTGGGGGGGGGGGTGTAAGAGCTAATTTGGCATTGGGCTGAGAAGTAGGAGGTGAGGGAATGAAGCAGGCAGGCTTCTGTTCTGAGAAAAAGGAGAGAGGCAGAGGCACTTGCAAGAATTCATAGGTTAAGTGAATGAATTCAGCAGAGAGGGAGGCTGAAGATGGAATACAGCTAATGGAACAGAGCTCAGGGGCACTGGGCAACAAGGGCTAGATGGAGAGTTTGCCTGGAATAGGAGGAAGGCTGTCTCAGAGACTGGGGCTGGAGAAAGGAGGTAAGAATGGTATGATTGCAGAAACATGTAGAAGGAGAAAAGGAGATCACATTTGAGGACTTTTTTCTGTGAGACAGGAGCAGAAGTTCTGCTGAGAATGGGAGTCCCAGGGTTTCAAGTAGGCCCTTGGAGATGATGGAGAGAAAAGACAATCAATGGTAGAGTTGGTGCCTGGGTGTCTTTTGGCCTTTTGTCCGCACAGGTGGGTTATTTTACTTTAGCAATGTTCTGTGAGCAGGAAGGATGCCACAAGGAGACATTGATCTAAGTTTGGGGTTGCGCCTGGTAGATTCAGCAAGAAGATTGCAGAATAATCATATTTTTAGTCTGTGATTCTTAGCTGGGTCAGGAAGGATGAGCAATCAAAGGGGGCTGATGACTGGGAGAAAATGCAAGACTAATGGGACTGTAGGTCTCTGTGAGATTAGAGAAGGCAGCTAGGGAGAAGAATGCACAGGTTCCCGGGTTCTTTGTCTATTCCAAACTGCAGAGGAGCTGAGACATGCAGCCTGCTTATACACTGCCATCTCCCAAGCTTCTCCCGGGTTCTTTGTTCTACTTAGGCGCGGTTAAAGGTACCCACAGAGGGCAGGAAATAACATTTATTAGGTGCTTACTATATGCAGTATGCTCAAGTCCATGGAGAAACAGAGACTCTCTGCCCTCCAGGAGCTCCTGGTATTGGAAGAGGACAGAAACATTTAAACACAGTACGATGCAGGGTGGCCAGTGCTAAAAGAGAAACAAGCACATCACTAAGGAACCCAAATGAAGGCCACCTGTGCAGCCACAGGGGGCGAGAGTTTGAGGCCTGACTCATCTTGTAGCTTGCCAAGCAGCAGCGTGAGGGAGGTATTATATTCTATAACAGTGTCGGCAAAGGCAGAGAGTTCCAAAGTGGCAGGTCAGGGAATTACAGGAGTATGTTATGGCTGCAGTGTATGAGTGGATGTCTTTTCATGCCAGTACATACCACTCTAATATGACAGTCATACTTCATTTTATCTTTTAACTAGAAAGCATCTTTCTTTCCTAAGAATCAATTCCTGCAAGCCAGGCATGTTGGCACACGCCTGTAATACCCGTACTTGGGAGGCTGAGACAGGAGGAACTCAGGTTCAAGGACGGCCTCATCAACTTAGTGAGACTCTAAGCAACCTGGCAAGACCCTGTTTCAAAATAAAAAATAAAATAAGGCTGGGGGTGTAGCTCAGAGGTAGAATGCCCCTGGGTTCAATCTCTAGTACACACACACACAGAAAAAGAATTCCCGCAGGTGGAGTTATGGATCAAATGGTATAAACATTTTAAAGATTTTAAAAATATAATTTGGCTTCCCAAGAAAGAAGACCAACAATACCCCCCCCAGAAGTGCACATGAGCGCCCATTTTCCTGAGGCCTTACCAATTCAGAGTACTTTCTTATTTTCCTCTGATTTTGAGCTGCTTGTTTGATAAATTTGTGTTAATTTGCATTTCAATGAAACTTCTTTTTCCTTCCTAGGGGAGACTGGCTCTGGGAAGACAACTCAGATCCCGCAGTATCTCTATGAAGGGGGCATTAGCCGCCAAGGCATCATTGCTGTGACCCAGCCCCGCCGAGTGGCTGCCATCTCTCTTGCTACTAGAGTCTCAGATGAGAAGAGAACTGAAGTCGGGAAGCTGGTACCTCGTTTCCTTCCTTAATATCAGTACTTCTTTTTTGGGGGGTACTGGGGATGGAACCCAGGGGCATTCTACCTCCGAGCTACACCCCCAGCCCTATTTTTTATTCTTTATTTTGAAACAGGGTCTCATGAAGTTGTGGAGGGCCTCACTAAGTAGCTGAGGCTGGCCGCGAACCCGGATCCTCTGGTCTCAGCCTCCCGAGTACTGGGATTACAAGCGTGCGCCACCACACCTGGCATATCAGTACTTCTTTACTAAACAGTGTTCCCGCTGTGCCCCCTGACTTTTATTTTTTCTGAACAAGACTTCTTTTACATTGTCAGCTTCTTTCTTGCCATAGACGTTTAAGCTACTCTCAGAGTTCTTTCCCATGTCTGGAGAGATCAGGGGCTCTAACAGGCTCTTAGTTCCATTTGCTTTGTTTTTAAAAGCTATTGGCAGTTGCATAAATTAGTTGTTTCTGAGCCACGCAGGGTGGTGCATGCTTGTAATCCCAGTACTTGGGAGGCTGAGACAGAAGGATTACAGGTTCGAAGCCAGCCTCAGCAACTTGTGAGGCCCTCTGCAACTTAGTGAGATCCTGTTTCAAAAATAAAGCTGGGCGTGGTGGCGAACACCTAAAATTCCAGTACTTGGGAGGCTGAGACAGGAGGATCACAGGATCACGGCCAGCCTCAGCTACTACTTAGTGAGGCCCTCCGCAACTTAGTGAGACCCTGTTTCAAAATAAAGAATAAAATAATAGGGCTGGGGGAGTAGCTGGGAGGTAGAATGCCCCTGGGTTCAATCCCCGGTACTGCAAAAAAAAAAAAAAACCCCACAAAAATAAAATAGGGCTATAGGGCTGGGGGTATAGCTCAGATGTAGAATGCCCCTCAGTTCAATCCCTAATACTACAGAAAAAAAAAATAAATAAATAAAATAGTTGTTTATCTTGAACATTTCCTTGAGCCCCAGGAGGGCTTTATCATAGAGCAGCATCTCCAGTCCCCCCTTTTTTTGTCTTTTAGTTATTTAGTGTGTGTGTGTGTGATTGTGTTTTATTTTTAGATACAGGGTCTTGCTAAATTGCAGAGGCTGGCCTTGAACTGTGATCTTCCTGCCTCAGCCTTCCTTGAGCATCTTTAAAGCTTCAATGACTTCTGTTAAATATCTTTCTAGAAAAACTAAGCATTATTCTAGCATATACAGATATTTAGAATGAGTCTCAGAACTGTATGGAAGATAGATTTATATTTGTATTTGTGTGTAGGTATACTAATTGCACTTAAAAACACCTTGGGCATCTTTTCATATCTGTACATAGTTTCATGTGAAACTTATTAAGTAGCTTGAGGTATGAAGTTAGTTTTAAATTCTTTTTTTTTTTTTTTTTTTTGCGGTACTGGGGATTGAACCCGGCTAGTTTTAAATTCTTTCTCATAGCTGGGCATGGTGGCACACACCTATGATCCCAGTACTTGGGATGCTGAGGCAGGGGGATTGCAGGTTCGAGGACAGCCTCAGCAAGTAGTGAGATTCTCATCAACCTAGCGAGACCCTGTTTTCAAAATTAAAATAAGCCGGGCCTGGTGGCACACGCTTGTAATCCCAGTACATGGGAGGCTGAGACCAGAGGATCCAGGTTTGCGGCCAGCCTCAGCTACTTAGTGAGGCCCTCTGCAACTTAGAGAGACCCTGTTTCAAAATAAAGAATAAAAAATAGGGCTGGGGGTGTAGCTCAGATGCCCCTGGGTTCAATCCTCAGTACTGCAAAAAAAAAAAAAAATTTAATTAAAATTAAATAGGGCTAGGGATGTAACTTGGAGGTAGAATGCCCCTGGGTTCAATCCCCAGTACCAAAATAAATAAATAAATTCTTTGTCACCAGGCATGGTGGCGCACACCTGTAATCCTAGTACTTGGGAGGCTGAGACAGGAGGATTGCAGGTTCAAGGCCAGCCTCAGCAACTTAGTGAGGCCTTCAGCAGCTCAGTGAGATTCTATTTCCAAATAAAAAATAAAATAGGGCTGGGGAGTAGCTCAGGGGTAGAATGCCCCTGGGTTTAATCCCCAGTGCCAAAAAAAGAAAAGAAAAACATTCTTCATAATGCTCAATATAATTGCAGTTAAAATTATGTGTCCATTGTCTGTCTCCCCAGCTAGACCCCATGCTCCTGAGGGAGCAGGGCAGGGAGGTGTCAGTCTTATTCACTGTGATAGTACAAATGCCTAGCACAGAGGGTGCTCAACAAATGTTTGATGTACAAATGAGTGGTTTCTTCCCACAGGTTGGCTATACAGTACGCTTTGAGGATGTCACTTCAGAAGACACCAGGATCAAGTTTCTAACGGATGGCATGCTTCTGCGGGAAGCAATTTCAGACTCCCTGCTTCGGAAGTACAGCTGTGTCATCTTGGATGAAGCTCATGAACGGACTATCCACACAGATGTGCTCTTTGGAGTGGTGAAAACTGCACAGAAGAGGCGAAAGGAGCTGGGGAAACTGCCTCTCAAAGTATGTGTAGCACATTTAAGAGGAAAAGGCCTATGTTTCTTGCCTAAGGGTTTTCCTCTGCCTGTTCTGCTTCAGAATCATGGGAGAAAGTTAACCATGACAGGATTGGCAGAGGCCTTGACCACCTGCTTTTAGGGCTTGGGAGAAACACAGAGTCTGTCACAGGCTTGTTTCCCATCCTGCTCCTCATTCTCTTATGAAGGTGGTTGTGATGTCAGCTACGATGGATGTGGACCTGTTTTCTCAGTATTTTAACGGAGCCCCTGTCCTCTACCTGGAAGGTCGGCAGCATCCAATCCAGATTTTTTACACCAAACAGCCTCAGCATGATTACCTCCATGCAGCTCTCGTCTCAGTCTTCCAGATCCACCAGGTATGGAATGGATGCAGATTCTTGACAAGTTCTGTTTGATCTTGCAGTTGGTAGTAAGAGCATTCAGCCTTGAAAAAAAAGCCACTGAATAAAACCATATTGTGAGTGTGTAATCAAGATGAATAAGGAGTTCTATTGCCATGTCTAGGTTTTTTTGTGTGTATGTGGGACTGGGGATTGAACCCAGGGACATTCTACCTCCGAGCTACACCTCCAGCCCTATTTTTTTTTTTTTCCAGTACCAGGGATTGAACCCAGGGGCATTTTACCTCCGAGCTACACCCCCGGCCCTATTTTTTTATACTTTATTTTGAAACCGGGTCTCATGAAGTTGCGG
>PVJS01053202.1:0-13364 GCA_004027185.1 Glis glis | reverse complement strand
TTGCAGTACCGGGGATTGAACGCAGGGGCGTTCTACCTCCGAGCTACACCCCCGGCCCTATTTTTTTATACTTTATTTTGAAACCGGGTCTCACGAAGTTGCGGAGGGCCTCACTAGGTAGAGAGAGAGAGAGAGGCTGGCCGCGAACCCGGATCCTCCGGTCTCTGCCTCCCAAGTACTAGGATTACAAGCGTGCGCCACCACACCCGGCCTTCTTGTGTTCCTATTTTCATGGATGAAGAAAGCAAGGCTCAGGGGGTGAGTGAACGGAAGGGCTGAAAGTTGAACCTCTGCAGCCTTAGTCCAAAGAGCCAGTTCTCTACGTTGCTCCGGCTCCCAGTCCCAGGCTCTGTGCCGTGCTGGGCAGGATGTGTGGCCCTCCAGGAGTTTAACCTCAATGGAGAGGGAAGACATTTGTGCAACTATACTTGACATGTGACCTTGCATTGCTAGTTAAGTGCAGCTGGACTGCTGCGTATGTACATGTCATTGCAGACGTTCTTCCAGAGTCGGGCTGGGGGGGACTCCACAGAGGCTTCCAGAGAATGTGAGACTCTAAGCTGCGCATGCAAGAATGGTTAGGGCTCGGGGAGAAAAGAAACACCCAGGCAGTAATTCTAGGTAGCGAGGCTAATGTAAGTCCAGCAAGGAGGCAGTCTCTGCTAATGGTTTTTCTTTTTCTTTTTCTTTTTTTTTGGCAGTACCGGGGGTTGAACCCAGGGGCGTTCTACCTCCGAGCTACACCCCCGGCCCTATTTTTATACTTTATTTTATTTTATTATTATTATTATTTTTTTGCGGTACCAGGGATTGAACCCAGGGGCGTTCTATCTCCAATCTACACCCCCGGCCCTATTTTTTATCCTTTATTTTGAAACCGGGTCTCACGAAGTTGTGGAGGGCCTCACTAAGTAGCTGAGGCTGGCCGCGAACCTGGATCCTCCAGGCTCCGCCTCCCAAGTACTGGGATTACAAGCGTGCACCACCACGCCCGGCTTGCTAATGGCTTTTCTCTCTGCTCTTTTCCATCTCCCATATTCACCACTAAAATTCAAATGGTAGCCAGGTACGGGGGGGGCACACCTGTAATTCCAGTACTTGGGAGGCTGAGGCAGGGGGATCGCAGGTTGGAGGCCAGCCTCAGCAATTTAGCGAGATCCCATTTCAAAATAAAAATAAGCCGGGCGTGGTGGCACACGCTTGTAATCCCAGTACTTGGGAGGCTGAGACAGGAGGATCCGGGTTTGCGGTCAGCCTCAGCTACTTAGTGAGGCCCTCCACAACTTAGTGAGACCCTGTTTCAAAATAAAGAATAAAAAATAGGGCTGGGGGTGTAGCCCGGAGGTAGAATGCCTCTGGGTTCCATCCCCAGTTCTGCAAAAAATAAAAAATAAAAAAACAAAAATAAAAATAAGAATAAGCTAGGCATAGTGGCACACACCTGTAATCCCAGTACTTGGGAGCCTGAGACAGGAGGATCACAAGTTCAAGGTCAGCCTCAACAACTTAGCAAGGCTCTCAGCAACTTAATGAAACCTTGTTTCCAAATTAAAAATAAAATAGTGCTGGGGTTGTAGCTCTGAGGTAGAATGCCCCTGGGTCCAATCTCTAGCAACACACACACACACACACACACACACACACACACATACACACAGTAAGTAGGGATGGGCATGGTGGCACATGTCTGTAATCCCAGTGACTTGGGAGGCTGGGGCAACAGGATCAAAAGTTGGAGGGCAGCCAGGGCAATTAGCAAGACCCAGCTGGGATGTAGCTCAGTGATAGAGGGCCACTGAGTTCAATCCCCAGTACCAAACAAAAATAAAAAAACAAAACAAAACAACAAAAATAATAAGTAGAAGTGGTTCAAACTGGTATGGTGCCTTCGTGGTATGAGAAATCCTGGTCCTGTGAGTTGGTTGCTCTAACTAGTAAGTTGCCTCCATTTTCAGGGTTGAAGACGGCTCACCCTGCATCTGTGTTGGAGGCAGGATGGAAGGGGGAAGAAGAAAAGGAAGACGGGCCACCCTCCTTTTTAAGGTACAACATGGAGGTTGCTCCCATCACATCTACTGGCGTCCTATAGCGGGAGTTAGTCACATGGGCAGATCGAGCTACAAGAAAGGCTGGGAATGGTAGATTTTATCGAAATAACCATCTAACACTAAAATGTCTATCACTATGGAAGGAGAGAGCAGAGATAGGGACATAGGCAGGGAAGAGGTAAAGTAGAATGTCTGCCATACTTTTATCTAGCACTTTTTATTTTTTTAGTTTCTTTTTGTGTGTGTGTGGCACTGGGGATCGAACCAGGCACATTCTACCTCTGAGCGACACCTGCCCCTCCCAGCCCCATTTTATTTTTTATTTTGAAATAGGGCCTCACTAAGTTGCTGAAGCTGGCCGTGAACCGTGATCCTCCTGTATCAGCCTCCCAAGTACTGGGATGACAGGCGTGCGCCACCACGCCGGCTTACATAGCACTGATTATGGATACTTTAGTCTCAGCTTTCTCATTATAACACAGGAATAGTAATGTTCACTTTATGGGGCGGTTGTGAATGCTGAATGAGATAACATTTGTGATAATACCTAGCACAGTGTCTGACATTTCAAAAGATTGTCAATAAATGTTAGTGTCCTTTTCTTTCTTTTCCTGTGCACCTATGATAGATGCGATATGATACGCTTGACCTACTTTTTCTTTCCATGGTGCATGTATTATTGAATTATAGTTGGTCCCCTGTATCTGCAGGTTCCGCATCCTCAAAATGAAAATATTCAGAAAACAATCATGTCTATACCAAGCATGGGCAGACTTTTTTCATGTCATTATTCCCTAAACAATACAGTATAACAACTATTTGCATAGCATTTACATCGTGTTAGGTATTGTAAGTAATCCAGAGGTGATTTAAAGCGTACTGGAGGATATGTGTAGGTTATATGCAAATACTACTGCATTTAATAGAAAGGACTCGTGCATCTGCAGACTTTAGTTTCTGAGGGTACTTGCAATTGTCAAACCACGTGTGGTCATCTTATCTTTCCTCTGACACTCTGAGTTCTTTCACGGCAGAGGCTATATCTCGCACACCCTAGATCTAATAGCATGCCTTAGACCCACATGTCCAATCAGTAGTTGCTGAATGAATACATAGAGGAAGAAGAAAAAACCTTTTTCATTTTCTTTATACCATCACCTTGTCCCTGCGGAGTGGAATTTATCGATTACATTGAAGCAACAGCACAAATAAATCAGTGTTATCCAGGGTGAGGTCCCACGAAATGTGGGTGCAGCACAGAACACAGACATCCTCATCCCTGCACTCCAGTGATGTGCCCGAAGCCAGGGAAGTCAGAGGTGGGCCTGGGGGATCTCCCAGGACACACATCATGATGTCATCTGCACCGCCATCTTCTCCCCTTTCCTCTGACTTTCTTTTTTTTTTTTTTTTTTGCGGTACCGGGGATTGAATGCAGGGGCGTTCTACCTCCGCGCTACGCTCCCGGCCCTATTTTTTATGCTTTATTTTGAAACCGGGTCTCTCGAGGTTGCGGAGAGCCTCACTAAGGAGAGAGAGAGAGAGACAGAGAGAGACAGAGCGAGAGCTGAGGCTGGCCGCGAACCCGGATCCTCCGGTCTCCGCCTCCCAAAGTACTGGGATTACAAGCGTGCGCCACCACGCCCGGCTTCTCTGTCTTTCATAAGGACCCACTCACCCCTTCATAATTCTAGACATATTTCTTTTAAGTGAGAATGCAAGTATTTTGGGGAGGAAGAAGAAAACAGTTGTGGAAAGCAACATTTTCTACATTCTGGAAGCTGACCTCCCTGCCCGTTTTGGTCATTTGGTTTGGGTGCGGAGGTGGAAATCGCCCACTCATTCGCTTTGCAAACCTGGGTTACATTTTGATGCCAGGCCAGCTGGCCCCTGAGAGATGTGTTACCATGGCAAACAATAAGGTCACCTTGGGGTGACCCGCTTGACCTGTGCTTGTTATGTCTAGACACTCACGCTGAGGGTGACAGCACCCTGGAAATCAGATTCACAGACCATCGGGTTGCTGGGTCACCCCACTTTCTCCAGCCTCCTGGACCTAGACAGGGCTCCCAGCTCCTTTTAGCTGGCATCTCCCCGCTCGCTCTCTGCTCTCCTGGGGCTGGGCTGCTGGTGGCAGATGCTGCCCCTCCCTCCCCCAATCCAGGAGGGGCCCTGGCCTCTATGACAGCAAATCCATTGCACCACTTAGGTTTAATTAGAGCACAATGACGGATGATTAGTTTACACATCAAAGCACTGAAATAACTCAACAAATTGGCCCCATCCCAAAGCCCAGTACAGAAGCTGGCCTTGAACTCCGGGGCTCTGCCTGCTGGGACTGGACAGCCAGCCAGGAAAGCTTGGAGGAGTTCTGTTTCCCAAGTGAAGAAGTGGATCTCAGCTGTTCCCAACCCTAATTGTGCCCCTGTGACCCTCTCACCTTGGCTTTCTACCTCCAAACACTCCCTTGGCTGCTGCTTAACGTTCATGCGAAGCCGGCTCTCAATTATTTGGGGACTTGATTATACGATCTATGGGTTACCCACGTCCCTGGCTAATCCTCTCTTTTTTTGCCCTGTTATCCTTTAGGTGGGATTTTGACTGTTCTTTAGGGCACCTACCAGGGACCAGGAGAGAAAGGCAAATATGTTAATCTTCAAACCAGGCTTCTTGGTTACCAATTGATGACTTACTGTTTGAGGGTGGATGGAGAAAGAAATGATGGGAATTATAGGTTGCAATAAGGTAAATGAGTTATTTCTGGGTCTCCTTCATACACACTTTCTCATTTCTCATAGATGACCAAGAGGCAGCTGAATGTGTGATTGTCCTCTACATTAGACTGTGTGTGTGTGTGTGTGTGTGTGTGTGTGGTCAGAGATTGAACGCAGGGCCTTGTGCATGCTAGGCAAGCACTCTACCACTGAGTTATACCCAAAGCACCTACCCACACCCACCCCCTTTTTGGTACTGGGGATTGAACCTAAGGTCATTCTACTTCTGGGCTACACTCCCAGCCCTTTTTATTTTTTATTTAATCTTTTGTGTGTGTGGTGCTGGGGATGGAACCCAGGGGCTTTATACCTCTGAATTACACCCCCAGCCCTATTTTATTTTTATTTTGAAACAGGGTCTCACTAAGTTGTGGAGGGCCTCACTAAGTAGCTGAGGCTGGCCGCGAACCTGTGATCCTCCTGTCTCAGCCTCCCAAGTACTGGGATTACAAGTGTGTGCCACCACGCCTGGCCCTGCCCTCCTTCTTTGAGATGAGGAGAAGGGGTGTTTCACTATGTTGGTCTTGGGCTCAGATGATCCCCCTGCCTCAGCTTCCTAACTACTGGGGCTACAGGTGCACACCATTGTTCTTGGCTGTCTTTACCTTTTTTTTTTTTTTTTGGTACTGGGGATTGAACCCAGTGGCTTTCTACCGCTAAGCTATACCCCCATCCCTTTTTATTTTTATTTTATTTATTTATTTATTTATTTATTTATTTATTTATTTTTTGCAGTACCTGGGATTGAACCCAGGGGCGTTTTACCTCCGAGCTACACCCCCGGCCCTATTTTTTATACTTTATTTTGAAACCGGGTCTCACGAAGTTGCAGAGGGCCTCACTAAGTAGCTGAGGCTGGCCACGAACCCGTATCCTCCGGTCTCTGCCTCCCAAGTACTGGGATTACAAGCGTGCACCGCCACGCCTGGCTTATTTTTTAATTTGAAACAAGGTCTTGCTAAGTTGCTGAGGCTGGCCTCAAACATGTGATCCTCCTGTCTGAGATTACAGTACTGGGATTACAGATGTGCGCCACCACACCCGGCTTGTCTTTGCTTTTTATTATACATATCAGGTCCCTTATTGTCATGCTGGGACTCCAGGGAGGCTGAGCATGTGTTAGGAGACATAAGCAGCTTGGTTCTTTTAGCTGAAAAGACTAGTCTGTTCATGCTAAAGATCCATTAATTAATTGGAACAAACAAACAAACAAACAAAAAATCCCCTAAAAGTCTACCAATTCAGTGAGCTGAATTGATCTTACTTAGCCTACACTCTTGCCCATCGAAACAACTGGCGTGTCCTGCTCCAAAGTCAAAGTCAATGGCGGAGCAGAGACTTGAATCTAGGCCTGCTTCTTAGCCCTCATCCCTCAGGACTGTGTGATCTTTCCAAGTGTCAACAGGGATATGACTACATAAAAATCTCATGGAGCACAAAGACTCGGTCGGGCCTCTTTCTCGAACAATTGATGGAGATGCGGTGCATGGTGGGATTCCAGTTCCCTGGCTGGGGGCCTCGGGGGCGAGTGCGCATCAGCCTTACCGCTGTGATGTGGGCAGACAGATGAATGCCGGCCGCCTCCAGCACAGGACAGTGGGCGGGCGGGCAGGCGCTGAGCTGAGTTCAGACTGCGGGCTGCAAGCAAAGCTCTTCACAAGGAGGATGACACTGCATTATTAGCATAAACGAGGAGTCTATTGATCTGGCTGATTAGAAAGTCTTCCAAGGCACTGGGGTAATTAGCACAATTTACAGAGTAGCTGTTATCAGCTTCATTGCCTAATTAACAATGTAAATATCTTTCTAAATGACATTTTATAATCATGATCAGACCCTCTGGCATTTGCCCTGTTCACTCTTGATTCCTTCCCAGATGTACGGATAGTCGCCTTTTTTTTTCCATGCCGAACATCACATTTCTGCATCGCGTATGATAAAGCGATTGTGCATGCCCGCATCGCCTCTTTTGTATCTTTCTAGGGGTCTGCTCTGCCCGCGTCTCTCCAGCCCCAAATATACAGTGTGCCAATTGAATTGGCAATTAAAAGTACTTAATTAGACGTGAAAGGGGAGTTCTGGCATGTTCTGGATTCTGAACTATTTTTTATTTGTGTGCTTAGCAGGATAAGTCATCTTAAATTAGCATCACATTTTTTCTTCTGAAGAGCATGTGAGAAATGAGGCTATTAAGAGGAGAGGTTTAACACAATATTTGTGTACACTAGTCATGGGTGCAAAGAATCATCCCAAACGCATATGTTGCTTTGGCAAGCAGGGTTATTCTGCATATTTATTATATTTCCTTATCATTTCTTGTGGAATTAATGTTTGCCATAGACTATATGACCTGCCTAGTCAAACATGTGTACCAGGAGATTGATTGTTTTCTTTATTTTTTTACTTTAAATTTATCTATTATTTGGAGATCTGCCATATTTTTTTAGCCATGCTAAAAAAAGATTGTCTCATTTCCAAATGGTATACACATGAATCTTTTTTTTTTTTTTTTTGCGGTACCGGGGATTGAACCCAGGGGCGTTCTACCACCGCGCTACACCCCCGGCCCTATTTTTATACTTTATTTTGAGACCGGGTCTCACGAAGTTGTGGAGGGCCTCACTAAGTAGAGAGAGAGAGAGAGAGAGAGAGAGAGAGAGAGAGAGCTGAGGCTGGCCGCGAACCCGGATCCTCCGGTCTCCGCCTCCCAAAGTACTGGGATTACAAGTGTGCGCCACCACGCCCGGCTCACATGAATCTTTATGTTATCCTGGGGGTGGAAATTTCAGAGGCTTGCACCCTCGCTGCAAAGAATGTCCCCAAAGCTTTCCATTACTGGAAGTTTGAATATTTCATTTGGTGGATTAGTCACTTCTGGCCTTTTTGCTCCCACGAACCGCACAGTGGCCAATGCCAGTCACACATCTGCAAGGTGTGAGGGAGAAGCAAAAAGGAACGAAAGGGGAATTTAATATAAACCAGTGCATATTGCCTTGGTAAAACGGTATGGAAGACAAAAAATGATTTTTGGAGGAATTTGCCGTGGGTTTTAATTAACCACCTTGCCCTTATTCCCCATTATCATTGATTTGTGTGATAAGTGCCAATTATATGTGTCATAAGTATACTCCTTTTTTGCTGAAGACAAGAGATCTTATGTGTGATGCAAATAAGGGTTCTCAGAATGCTAATTTTGTAATGAGCCAATGCATTCTTCAAGGAGTTTATAGTCTAGAGGGGAATAAAACATGTGCATAAATAATTATAATGCAAAGTAGGAAACTGGTGTGTCATGAGACAATACAGAAAGAATTATGGCCAAAAAAGAGGGTGGGGAAATAAATTATAGTTGAGCAATGTGGGAAGGCCTGCTTGAAGGTTGGGGGAGATTGGCATAAAAACAAATTGAAGCTGGGAACATTGGTGCATGCCTGTAATCCTAGTACTTGGGAGGCTGAGATAGGAGGATTACAGGTTCGAGGCCAGCCTCAGCTACTTAGTGAGGCCTCCATAACTTAGTGAGACCCTGTTTCAAAATAAAGAATAAAAAAATAGGGCTGGGGGTGTAGCTCAGAGGTGGAATGCCCGTGGGTTCAATCCCCAGTACCGCAAAAAAAAAAAGCCATAAAATAAAAAATAAAACCAAATTGGGGGTGTAGCTCAGAGGTAGAATGCCTCTGGGTTCAATCTCCAGTACAACGACAATAACAAAAGTGGTGAAGATGGACGCCAACTAACTGTATGGCTGAAGGGTAAATGGGGGAATGGTAAATGAGAAAGTGAGATAGCCCATGTAGAAAAGTAATGATGGGGCCAGGCGTGGTGGCGCACACTTGTAATCCCAGTACTTGGGAGGCTGAGACAGGAGGATCGCAGGTTCGCGGCCAGCCTCAGCTACTTAGTGAGGCTCTCCGCAACTTCGTGAGACCCTGTTTCAAAATAAAGAATAAAAATAGGGCTGGGGGTGTAGCTCGGAGGTAGAATGCCCCTGGGTTCAATCCCCAGTGCCACAAAAATAAAAAAAGAAAACTAATGATGGCTTCATTAGAGAGCTGTCTACATGTCACCTCTTTGGAATATCCGTCAGTTGGTGACCACATTTTATTTTTCTGCACTTATTTATGGGCTGGGCACATCTGGCTTGATAGTCATTCTCTCTCTCTCTCTCTCTCTCTCTCTCTCTCCCTCCCTCCCTCCCTCCCTCTCTCTCTCATTTTTTCTGCCCTTACAACACACCACACATGCACAGTGATATCATATATGTTTTATTTCTTCTGTCTCCTCAGAAACTAGAAGACTGGTTGGTACATGGTAGACATACTCTGCACATTTGTTGGATAAATGGATAAAAATTCAGCTCTGATGGAGAGTAGAGAAAGAGGTTATCTGGTAGGGATTATGGAACAAAGAAGGGGTATCTGGTTTTTGGGTTTTGTTCTTTTTTTTTTTGTGGTACTGGGGATTGGACCCAGGGGCGTTCTACCTCTGCGCTACACCCCCGGCTCTATTTTTTATACTTTATTTTGAAACCGGGTCTCACGAAGTTGCGGAGGGCCTCATTAAGTAGAGAGAGAGAGAGACAGGGAGAGAGAGAGAGAAAGAGAGAGAGAGAGAGAGCTGAGGCTGGCTGCGAACCTGGATCCTCCGGTCTTCGCCTCCCAAAGTACTGGGATTCCAAGCGTGCGCCACCACGCCCGGCCTTGTTCATTTGTTTTTTTAATGTCAACCCCTCACCCAGTGCTTGTCAAACTTTAATGTGCCTAGGAACCATCTAGAGATCTTGTGAAAATGTAAATTCTGCAGAGTGCTATGGTATATGCATGTAGTCCTAGCTACTTTGGAGGCTGAGGTAGAAGGATCGCAAGTTCAAGGCCAGCCTGGGCAACTGAGCAACCCTGTCTCAAAATAATAATAGAAAGGGCTGAGGCCATAGCTCAGTGGTGGTGTGTTTATCTAGCCTGCACAAAGCCCTGGGTTTAATACCCAATACTCATGCCCCCCCCCCCCGAAAAAAAGTAGATTCTGATTCTGCAAGTCTGGGTGGGAGACTCTACATTTCTTTTTGTATGTGTGTGGTATGGGGGATTAAACCCAGGGGCATTTTGCCTTTGAGCCACACCCTCATCTCTATTTTATTTTATATTTTTTATTATTTATTTATTTATTTATTTTGGGGTGCCGAGGATTGAACCCAGGGGCGTTCTACCTCCGCGCTATACCCCCGGCCATATTTTTTATACTTTATTTTGAAACCGGGTCTCACAAAGTTGCGGAGGGCCTCACTAAGGAGAGAGAGAGAGAGAGAGAGAGAGAGAGAAAGCTGAGGCTGGCCGCGAACCCGGATCCTCTGGCAAAGTACTGGGATTACAAGTCGCCACCACGCTGGCTTTTTTTCTTTTTTTTTTTTTTTGAAACAGGGTCTTGCTAGGTTGCTGAGGCTGGAGACCTATGATCCTCTTGTGTCAGCCTCCCAAGTACTGGGATTACAGGCATGTGTCACCCTGCCCGGCTAGATTCTGCATTTCTAACAAGCTCCCAGGTGAGGCTCATGCTGCTTATCCATGAACTTTGAGTTGCAAAGTCCTAGACAACGTTGGTATGTTGCTTAGAATGAACAGGTAGAAAAGCAGAGATTCAGCCGGGCGTGGTGGCGCACGCCTGTAATCCCGGTACTTTGGGAGGCGGAGACTGGAGGATCTGGGTTCGCGGCCAGCCTCAGCTCTCTCTCTCTCTCTCTCTCTCTCTCTCTCTCTCCCTGTCTCTCTCTCTCTTTCTCTCTACCTAGTGAGGCCCTCCGCAACTTCGTGAGACCCGGTTTCAAAATAAAGTATAAAAAAATAGGGCCGGGGGTGTAGCGCGGAGGTAGAACGCCCCTGGGTTCAATCCCTGGTACCGCAAAAAAAAAAAAAAGAAAAAAAAGAAAAGCAGAGATTCATGGAGGTGATAACTGTAGGAGCAGAGGCCTTAGGAACACAGAATGGAGAGAATGGCTGGGGGATGAGTTTTCCAAGGCAGAAGGGAACCTCCCTCGGTGTAACAGGAAGGAAGGAGAGGGGTGAGAAGAGGAAAGTCTTGTTGGATGGTGTTTAATCTTCAGTGAGGTCATCCGCTGCCAGCGGGGGAGGAGGTGGCACGTGGGAGCTCTGAGAAACGGTCGTTTTCTTCCCAGGAAGTATCCAGTATGCCTTTCAGGTTTGGATCATAAATTTAAAGTAATATTCATCAGCTCTGTTACATAATTTTTTTCAACATTAATCTGCTTGGGTGCAGGTGGAGGAGGATGGTAGATTCATCCAAGAGGGAGTGTGAGAGAGGGCGAGGGGAGCCGAGGAGTTGAGGACGTTGTTGAGGGAGTGATTTTAGTGAGGCACAGGTGCTGGCAAGACCCTGCAGCTCGGGCCCCTGCTCTCCTGGGGCTCCAGTGGGAAGACAGAGATCACTGATAAAACCACACAAATGCCTATCTATGTACATGTCCGCACATATGTAGGTATATACGTAAATGTACATATATGTGGAACTGGTAGAACTGTCTGTGTCCTACCCATGATCCCTTGAGCCTTACCATTGTGCAGGACCTGGCTGATTTCCGGCTGCCCCAGTGTCTGTATTTCTGTCTGAGAGCATGGCAGGCTGGAAGCACCAGGGAGGTAGCAGGAGAGCCTCGTTGAAAAGCAACCAACAGAGCCTGGCATGGTGGCGCACCCTTGTAATCCCAGTACTTGGGAGGCTGAGACTGGAGGATTGCAGGTTCGTGGCCATCCTCAGCTACTTAGTGAGGCCTCTGCAACTTAGTGAGACCGTGTTTCAAAATAAAAAATAGAAAAAAAAATAGGGCTGGGGGATGTAGCTCAGAGGTAGAATGCCCCTAGGTTCAATCCCCAGTACCACACACAAAAAAAAAACAACCAAAAGTAACCAACAGGAATCAGCGTATAAATACCCCAGAGGGGGGGTAACTGAGGTATATGTTTCACACTGACTCCCTAGCATGATCAAGTCTAGCTGCCTGTGTGTACCTTGCTTGGCAGGGCTCTCTCTGGGCTGCCTTCCCTTCCCTGTCTCGCTTCCCCACTCCCTTGCTGGGTGTTTTCTAGAAACACCTTCCAGGTAGAAACTGCTTGTTCTCCCCGGGCGGCACACGCTTGTAATCCCAGTACTTTGGGAGGTGGAGACCGGAGGATCCGGGTTCGTGGCCAGCCTCAGCGCTCTTTCTCTCTTTCTCCCTCCCCCCTGTCTCTCTCTCTCTCTTTACCTAGTGAGGCCCTCCACAACTTCGTGAGACCCGGTTTCAAAATAAAGTAAAAAAAAATAGGGCCGGGGGTGTAACGCAGAGGTAGAACGCCCCTGGGTTCCATCCCCGGTACCGCAAAAAAAAAAAAAAAGAATAAAAAAAGAAACTGCTTGTTCTCAAATCCTCATATCAGGGTCTTCTTCTGGGGAAATTCAAACCAAAGGATATATAATTATAAATTAGCCAGGCGTAGTGGCACATGCCTGTAATTTTACTACTTGGAGGCTGAGACAGGAGGATTGGAGGTTCGAGGACAACCTCGGCAATTTAGCAAGACCCACAGCCACTTAGCCAGGCTGATTTCAAAATAAATTTGTTTTTTTTAAAAGGCTGGGGGTATAGCTTAGAGGTAGAATGCCCCCTGGGTTCAATCCCCAGTACCACAAAAATAAATAAATAAATAAATAAATAAATAAATAAATAAATAAATAAATAAGTAAGCTGGGCGTGGTGGCGCACGCTTGTAATCCCAGTACTTTGGGAGGCGGAGACCGGAGGATCCGGGTTCGCGGCCAGCCTCAGCTCTCTCTCTCTCTCTCTCCCTGTCTCTCTCTCTCTACTTAGTGAGGCCCTCTGCAACTTCGTGAGACCCGGTTTCAAAATAAAGTATAAAAAATAGGGCCGGGGGCGTAGCGCGGAGGTAGAACGCCCCTGGGTTTAATCCCCGGTACCTCAAAAAAATAAATAAATAAAAAAATAAATAAATAAATAGGAGAGACCAATGAAGCAAGAGCTGCGGCAGAGGACTGGGGATATGAAGTGAAGCTTAAGAGGCCATACCCCGCAGGCTTTTATAGGTTGCAGTAAGGAGTTTGGCATACGTATTCAGAGAACACGAGAAGCCATTGAAGAGTATACTGCAGGACAATGACAAGATTAGACCTGCCTTTAACAACCAGCAGAGACGGACAGGAGAAGGACAGGAGAAGGCAATCAGGAGTGATGGAGTTTCCAGGCCTGTTAAGCCTTACACAGAGTTTTGTACATGGAGGAGTCTCTGTAAATGTTTGCTGCAGTGGAAGGTAACTATTAACTAACACATTTGATTGAACAGAGCACCCGATTTCCTGGCCCAGCCAAATAATGCTTTCCCTTCATTAATGTTGACCTTTTTTTCTGAGCTACTCCATTTAACTTTAGAAGTCCTTTCTCTTTGGGACACTCCCAACAGAATAACTCCCTTCTCCTTTTTCTCATTCTCTCCTTCCTTCCTTCCTTCCTTCCTTCCTTCCTCCCTCCCTCCCTCCC
>PVJS01053201.1:0-13364 GCA_004027185.1 Glis glis | reverse complement strand
AAAAAATAGGGCCGGGGGTGTAGCGCGGAGGTAGAAGGCCCCTGGATTCAATCCCCGGTACCGCCAAAAAAAAAAAAGAAAGAAAAAAAAGATTCAATGATATAAAAAATTTTAGAGTAAGCATCACAGTATGATCAAGGAACTATTAGCTAAGAGGTGTTCAAAACTGACTTAAAGGTTTTCTATTCTCTTCAATAGACTATTTTTACTTGTACCTTAGGAAAAAACAATCTGGTATCACAACCACGAAAGCGTCTAGATAGATCAGTAAAGGTAGATTATTCTAACAACATACACAATTGAATTTAAAAAAAGAAAAACACTTTAATATTTTTTCAGTTTAGGTTTTTGTAAATCCTTGCCAGCGATTTCTTCATAATGATGCAAAAGATGACTAACCGACCTTAGGCTTTGTTTTGTTTGGGGACTTTTTTTTTTCCCTAACAAGTACTTTAGTTTCCCAAAGAAAAGTAGACCAAAGTTAAACAGACTTTATTTAAATAAAAGTCCTCCACTTTAGAACTTTCATGATAATAAATTTCAGAGGTTAAGGATGGAAAAAAAAGTGCTGCAAATTGTAAATTAGACAAAATGTTTGATTCTGAATTTCCTCACCTTTTCAGTGAAAATAGCAAGGCTACTTCAGTTTCAAAACCTGTATTAAACCGTACTCTTTAGGAAAACAACAATCTTCTTAATTTTGTGTAATTATATTTTTCTTCATTGGTACAGGTAGGTAAAAATACTGGTTTCTCTCTCTTTTTTTGTCTCACATGTCAGCATCATTTGGTAGCTACTGCTTTAAATTACAGCCATCAATACAACATATATTTTAGGGTGCAATTAAATCTGGATTTGGATTAACAATAGCTTCCATGTGCTTTCTATTCAAGTATAACTGGCATATTAAACTGTACAGCTGCCCTACAAACAAATCAGGGTTAATTATTCATTTTACAAAAAGATTCAAAACACATTTCACTTAAATAAACTTCTGTGGTCATACAATGATTAGTGAGTCAGTATACCAAAATTTGATGGTGTACAAGTCTCAGAAACATACGAAACAAGTGGGTTACAGCTGCAGTTTTTCACTGGCAGTTCTAAATCCTAGACTCTTCAGAACTGCATAATTTATCTCAGCCTACAATCTAAGATTTTTAAAAAAAATTGTTTCCACCCTCTTCTAATGCCTGACATAGATAGCTATGTCTAGATGTTCTTGGCTGAATAAGAACAATGTGTAAAGGTAATTAAAGCTTCAAAGAAGAAATTCTTTTACTACTGAATTTTAAATCACGCACACAAAATAAGTGAGAAATTCTTTTATCATATTTAGAATCAAAATATCCCTTAAAATATTTACATTTTACAGTAAAAAGGATAGCAAAACACAAGATCATGTACAAGCTTAAGTATTCAAGTTTCTGAAAAGCCAAAAAATGAAAAGGAAAAGAATGGCCTACCACAAAGCTATAGTATATGGTAATAAATGCCTTCAATGAGTGCAGATTACAGCAATAAACTTGAGCTTCTGAGTCTCAGTCAAAAACTGCTCAACTAAACGATTAGTATAATCTGATTATGAAGTTGCCTGGCTTTTTTGTTGCTCCTCTACAATTTCTTTAAAAACAGTGCAATTTAAAACAAACATACAGAGCACACATTACTCTCAAATTAGTCATTATATAAAGGACATTCACTAGAGGCAGTAAATATATTCCATAGTTAACCATATTTACCAATTAAGAAATAAAAACTAAAATTTCTAAGCCTTTATTGCATATTAATAAAACAAATCTTTGAATATACAGCAATGTAAAACTTTAAAAAATATTAAATTCCTATAGTTAGGGAAAGTTGGTATGAAGGGATGATGAGCACTGGTACAGAGCACTCTGTACCAACACACAGAATTTACTGTTCTGCAAACCACCAATAGTAAAAATGTAAAAGATGGCACAATCTAAGCAGGCAATCTTGTACAGATACAACATTTAACAGTTACTTAAATGTAATCTTGAAGCAGCCTGCAAATTTTACCTTTTGCTTTTAGCTCTGTCATTGTGGTCCCTATCTTTGTGGTACCTATCTCTGTCCTTTTCCCCTTCTCTATGTTTACTCTTCTCCCGTTCTTTGTCCTTGTCATGGTCTTCGCTTTTAGGTTTGTCTGGTTTCTTGTCTACATTCCTACTCTCTCTGCTTGCTTTTGCATCTGTTCCTCGATCATGTGATAACCGTGCCCTCTCTTTATCTTTGTGCCCTTCCTCCCTGCTTTTCCTGTCTCTGTCCTTGTCTTGGCTTCTGTCTCTGCGTCTGTGCCTTTCAGATTCTTGTTCCCATTCCTTTTCATGGCGCTCTCTTTTTAAATGGTGTGAATCACTATAAAATCTCTGGCGGTCCCCTTTACCCCTATTAAATGGCCTATCCAGTTGCTGGTCTTGCCTAGTACTACCCCAAGGGTCACTATGACGCCTTTCTGGTCTCCGAATGTCTTTAACCTGGTAAAAATTTTGTGGGCCTATATACCTTGGTGCTTGTGAAAGGGGACCCACCATACGTTGTGGTTGGCCTGGGAGATGAACAACGGGTGGCCAGGGAACCATGGGGTTTTGAGCAAAGCCAAAGCCTGGAGGGGAAAGCAATGGAGGTGGCAAATGTGGTGGAAATCCAAACATGCTTTGGGGAGGAAAATTAGGAGGCCCTGGAAATGGAAATCCAGGAGGGGTGGACTTGAGATGCTGAAGGTTGGGCTGCTGTGGCCTCATGGGTGAAAAATTTGCACTTGTTCTGGGACTGGTGCTTCTAGAAGTAAAATTGATGCTTTTGGAAGGAAATTCTGATTGGCATGTATTTCCAACTTCAAAATGAGATGTTGCTGCTGCTGTTCCTCTTCTAAATGGGTGCACAGTTTCAATATTTTGTGTTAAAATCTCCTCCTGTAAGGGTTTTGCTTGTTCTGTTTGGGAAGAAGGTATATTTTCTACTGAGGGTGAGTTTTGTGCAGCCTTTGAATTATCATTTTGCTGAGCACATGAGACTTTCTCCTCAGAAGACAACTTTTCCTCCACGTTGATCTGCTCTGTTAAGTGCTCCTTATTGTGTGATTGACCAGGAAGGGTGTGTTTTTCTCCATTTCGGCAACTATCTCCATCTTTGCTTTCTGAAGCAGTTACCTGCTGACTCCGTCCTGCTGCTTGCCGAGGATCCCTTTTCAGATTGATAAACTGTGGGGACCTTGTTGTATTAGCAAGATTTTCACTGCAACCCACATTACCATCTGTGTTTCCTTTTCCTACATTAGATCTGCATGGAGAACTATTAGAAGTCTGATTATCTTGTAAATTATTCTCTTGATCTTGGGGCAACTGTCTTTTTAATGTTTTCTCTTTACTCTCCGCAGTTTCTTCTTGTTTTGACTGAATTGATAAATTTGTTAAGAATGCTTCTGTAGAAACATCTGGTGGTTTCCCTCGGAGACTAAGACTTGTTAAAGGCCCCGGAGAAATGGAAGAGGATCCCATTGATGATGTTTCTTCTACTCCTACTGAATTACTTGTTGATTCTGAAAGATCTACTTTAACTTTTACCTCCTTGGCTTCACCTTCAGTTACTTCCACTTTATCTATTTTCTCTGCTTCTGGGTTAGTTTGCTCATTTATAAATGGGATTTCTTTGAGAGTGTTTTGTTCTAACACTGACTGAGTCTGCTCATATACTTGACCAGTGGTGCCCAAAAGGCTCTGAAGTATATCATCCACAGGAAGAGGTTTATTCGCTAATTCCAGAGTAGAAGGTTGATTTTCCCAGCCAATCAATACCCCAGGAAGAAATCTTAGAGGTTTTGGTGGCTCTTGTTTGGTGACTTCCAGTAAAGGTTCAACTGCTGTGGGAAGGTCTTCCTGAAGTATCTGCTGAGGCTTGTTTCTCTGTTTGTGTAATACAGTTGTAAAGGAATTAAAAAAGTCATTTTCTTCCTCTGGTGTTTCCTCGGTAGTTTCTACTTTGCTTTTTTTCTCAGGTGGCAAGGCTGTAGGTACACTCTCAGGAGCCTCCGCTGTGTGACTAGTACCAGCACTAGCACTATGCTGCCGCTTTAGCTTTTGGCGAATAATTAAGCCCAACAATAGATTAGGTCTATGCAGTTCAAGCCCTGTACAAAATTAAAAAATACCAACAGTCATTTTCAGTCATTACATAAAATGATACAATTCTGCATCTAATTTATTACAAGCTTTCAAGTGGGTGCCAAGACCTGTCAAGCCATCTCTAGAGGGCTGGATCCCAAGAAAGAAAACAGTCATTCTTTTTACTCTGGGTCCCACTTCCCACTCTTATTCTAATGTTAAAAGGTATACCTACCAGGCCCATCAAAAGGCACAAGAGGGTGTGGAATTTTATCTGCAGCACCCAAAGGAATAAGGTACAGATCTTTAACCTGCTTCATGTTGTTAGCAGCTACTCCATAGCGCTTTCTGCTACTGAAGTATGCAAACAGCAAAGCATAAGAAATTTGATCTTCTTCAGTTACCGGCATAAAGCGAACCACACAAATTTCCTATTAAAGAAAATAACAAATAGTTGTTTTAAGTAATAATCTAAAAATAGCTTGGTTTTAAATACTATTTCTCAACTACTAGTAATCTATTGAATTTTATAATGATGGTTAGTTTGCCAACTTAAATACAGATGAGAATACTAAAAGGAACCAACTATTAAGATCACTGCTGATCCGCTGATGGCTTGTTTTATCTGAAGGCATTCCATAAGAAATGGAGTGTCAAGGTGATTAATGAATTTGTTTAAACTGACACAATGTGTCAGTGGTAGAGATGATATGAAAACCCAAGTCTTTGATATCTATACTATATCCTGATTTCCAATTCTATAACCCCCAGAAAGCTATCTATGTTCTTGGTACACTGTGAATTTAACAGTACCCACCACCCCAACCTCACTATGTACTTAACATAGTAGTCCCCTCTTATCTGTGGGGTTATGTTCCAAGGCATGCAGTGGATCTTGGAACTGCAGATAGTACTAAACCCTATATATACTATATTTTTTATCTATATGTACATACCTAAGATAAAGTTAATTTATAAAATTAGGCGCAGTAAGAGATTACCAATAACTAATAATAAAATAGAACAATCAAATTGCCAGTATCAACTATTCCTGTGCTTTGAGGCTCTTATTAATTGAGGGCTATGTGAACACAAGTGCTGCAATACTGTGACAGTCAATCAGACAACCACGATGGCTACTAAGTGACTAACAGATGGGTAGCATATCCAGCATGAATCCTGGATGCACTGGACAAACAGATGACTAACATCCTGGGTGGGATGGAGCACAGTGGAGCAAGATTTCATCATGCTACTCAGAATGACACACAAATTAAAACTTATGAATTATTTCCAGATTTTTCCATTAATATTTTTGAACCATGACTGACTATATGTAACTTAAACCTCAAAAAGCAAATTGCCTGAACACGTAAGTCTATTGATAATCCAGTTTACAGGGACTGAATTTAGGAATAAAGGGGGGCTAGGTGAAAAAGACTTAAAATACACTAAGACCTTAAATTTTATAAGTCATTTGCTAACTCAGGAACTTTGCTGCTTGTCTGTTTCTTGGCTTTATTTCAGATAAAAAAGATAGTCATAATTTGGTATTAGTTCAGTAAAGAAATGGATGTTTCTTCATAAAAGTATACATTTAAAATGGGGAGAGTCAGATTTGTTACAAAGCCTAAAATTTATGCAAGCTCCTAGAGGAAACGAATCAATGAGCTAAATTATGGCTCTACCTCTTATAAAATGGCTATCATATAAACTACCTGATTTTAGATTAAAAATCATCACATATACATAGATTACACATCTCTAATCTGAAAACTGAAAATGTGAAACACCCTGAAATCTGAAACTTTTTGAATGCCAACATGTGGGCAATTCCCCACCTGATCTTACATCTAAAATTTTTAGATTGTGGGCAATCTAAAAATATTGTATGAAATTATGTTCAGGCTATATGTATGAGGTATATATGAAACATCAATAAATTTTGTGGTTAGACTTTGGGTCCCATTCCCAAGATATCTCATTATGTATATGCAAATATATCCAAATCCCCAAAATCCAAAATCTGAAACACTTCGGGTCTCAAGCATTTCAGATAAAGGATACTCAATCTGTATTAGTAACAACATTCATAATGTTTAGATCAGTTATAGTTGAAAGCATTCAAGTATTGGGCAGTAATATATGGGTAGATTCCAGAGTGATTCTCAAAATGTCCAACAGTAATACTCCCTGTCTTTATCACTATGAGAAAGTGACAACAATAATTGTAGTAACTTTTTTATATTGCCCCAAAAGTTTACTTGTATTCTAACTGTATCAATTTAAATTCTAAAATCTGTATGGAAAAAAATATTCCTTTAAGATTATTGATTTTGGAAACTAGAAACTAAGGCAATAAATAATATTGACTTCTCAAGATTTATTTATCGAATGCCTAATTAATCTGCTAGGGATGAAAAGATCCTTTGGAGAGAAAAACAATTCTCCCAATGATTAAATTATTTCTGTGTACTACTATTCTGTGAATATTAAAAAAATATGATATATAGATAAAAAGGAAAAGGAGAAATAATATCATGATAGAGGCTAATAATTATCTTCCAATATCTATTTTCCTCCTTTTCACTTGCAGCTAACATGCCCTTAACCTTTAGATGAGCACATGGCTATCCAAAAGAAATTACATTTCCAGCTTCTCTTGATGCTATGTGTGGCCATGTAACTAAATTCTGGCTAGTGGAATGAAAGGAAATGAATAGATGACTGCCATTTTGAGTACTGCCCTTAAACGACTTGACAGGCAGTCCTCACTTACTCTCATTTGGTGCTGACGAGTCAGTTCTGACCATGTTTGACTTATGATGGCAACACTCTTGGAAATAAAATGATAAGAAGAAGCCTGCTTCCTAAGTGATCCTATAAAACCAAAGCCACCTAACCATCCTGAACAACTGAATGGCCTACCTAACAGAAGAGAAAATTAAACTTCTGTAGTGTTTGAGTCGCTGTATTTTAATTTCTTTGTTGCAAAAGCTTAGCTATGCCCTAACTAAAATAAATGTCTATAACTGAAGCAAGGAAGAATTCCAGATGAATATCAATACTTATTCTAAAACATTTTTCTTTCTTTCTTTTTTTTTCATTTTGGTAGTGGAGGCTGAACCCAGGGGACATTCATTACCTCTGAGCTATAGTCCCTGCCCCATTTTTTTTTTTTTTTTTATTACGAGACAGGGACTCGCTAAGTTGCTGAGACTGGCCTGGAACGTGTAATCCTACTGTCTCAACGTCCCAAGCACTGGGATTACAGGCATGCACCATCATGCCCGGCTTACTCTAAAACATTTCTTCCACAATGTTGACAGAAGTCACAGAGAAAGCATACTAGAAAGCAGAAAATTTAAAAGGGAATGTGGGGCTGTTTTGAGCCTTAGCAAATGGCTTTAGTTTTATGAGGTACATTATCTACATTTAGAATTTGTATTGGCTCCCTTCCCCAAGAGACTGTGCATCCTTCCATAAGAACTTTGAATAGTTTATTTTGCAAACATTTTCTCATGCTGGTATTATGAAAAAAGTCTTCCTTACCTTGGTTCCTGATGCTTTTATTTTTTCCACATAATCCCAAACTGTCTGAGGTGATATTCTGCCACCTACTTGAATACTATCTGGAAGATCCTGTGATAAAAAAATGAAAGTGATCAATATATACAGAATATATTTATTTATTTTTTGCAGTACTGGGGATTGAACCTGGGGGCATTCTACCTCTGAGCTACACCCCCAGTCCTATTTTTTATTCTTTATTTTGAAATAGGGTCTAAGTTGCAGAGGGCCTCACTAAGTACCTGAGGCTGGCCATAAACCTGTGATCCTCCTGTCTGAGCCTCCCAAGTACTAACTGGGATTACAAGTGTGTGCCACCACGCCCAGCCTAGAATATATTTATTAAAACATGCATAAGTCACACAAATTTAGCCTTAAAACCAACTTGCAATGGTAATAAAAACAAGTAAGTCTTGGGAAGTAGCTCAGTGGCAGTACATGTGTTTAACTTGCATGAAACTCTGGGTTTAATCCCCAGTCCCCCCCTTACATACAATAAAAAGTAAATAAAATTTATCAGAAAACATACTATAATAGAGAGATAGCAATTAGGCTTTATCTGAAATGCCATTATAAATGAATGATGCCTAAAATGCAGCTACTAAGTAAGAGTCTTAGGTCATGACAGGTATCAGTAGGACAGAAAGGAACAAAAAGTGAAAGCAATGGCAAGCATACCACACTATTGTCCAGGAAGACGACAACACATTTCAGAATAGTCACAGGATGTTCCCCCCTCCCAGGTCTTTGTTTGGTTTTGGTGGAAGTAGGCAGGGGTATTCCTTAATGATTAACAGCTGAATTTTGGAGGTTATCGAATTTAATTACAGAGTACCTTTTTGCACAGAGAGTAACATAATAATAAAGGCATTTTTTAAAAAGTACAATCTTCCCGAAAACATATAACTATACATAAAATCAATAAAGAATTTTTTTTTTTGCGGTACTGGGGATTGAACCTGGGGCATTCCACCTCCGCGCTACACCCCCGGCCCTATTTTTTATCCTTTATTTTGAAACCGGGTCTCACGAAGTTGTGGAGGGCCTCACTAAGTTGCTGAGGCTGGCTGCGAAATGGGATCCTCCAGTCTCCGCCTCCCAAGTACTGGGATTACAAGCGTGCGCCACCACGCCCGGCTCAATAAAGAGTATTTAAAACTTTATTCAGCATAGTCCTATTTTTTTCAATAAAGATTGAGGAAAGGGCATTGTGGCACACCCCTATTAATCACACTACTTGGGAGGCTGAGACAGGAGGATTGCAGATTTGAGGACAAGCTAGCAAGTTAGCAAGACTCTCAGCAACCTAGCAAGCCTGTTTCAAAACAAAAATTAAAAAAAAAAAAGGGTTAGGGCCGGGCGTGGTGGCGCATGCTTATAATCCCAGTACTTGGGAGGCGGAGACCGGAGGATCCGGGTTTGTGGCCAGCCTCCACAACTTCATGAGACCCGGTTTCAAGATAAAAAGTATAAAAAATAGGGCCGGGGGTGTAGCTGGGAGGTAGAATGCCCCTGGGTTCAATCCCCAGTACCACAAAAATAAATAAATAAATAAATAAATAAATAAATAAATAAATAAATGGGTTGGGGTGTAGCCTCAGAGGTATAATGGCTCTGGGTTCAATCCCCAGTTACTAACACACACACACGACTGAGGAAAATCATAAAAACATAACTGATATTAAATTCAACTAAGTTTACTTAAATAATCATTAATACTTTAAATATTTTATTGGGGATTTTAGTTCCAATCAAACTAAAAATAACTAGAAAGAAGAGGTAGAACAACCACAAAGAAACTGTGGCTCAGAAAAGAAAATAATAATTTTGTTTAAAATCAAAAGTGTTTTGTAGTTCAGGACCTGATTCTACATTTAAGTCATCTTCACCATGATCTAATCAAAGACTAAATTTCTAAACAGATTCTTTTCAAAAAGAATATAACTGATCTATTTTTCTTCTACAAAATTCACCTTTCTAAAATATTATTTGTCAAGCAAATTGTATGTAAGGTTCACAATTATGTTGTTTGTTTATTTATTTATTTATTTATTTATTTTTTGCAGTACTGGGGATTGAACCCAGGGGCATTCTACCTCTGCATTACACCCCCGGCCCTATTTTTTTATACTTTATTTTGAAACCCGGTCTCATGAAGTTGTGGAGGGCCTCACTAAGGAGAGAGAGAGAGAGAGAGCGAGCGAGCGAGAGCTGAGACTGGCCGCGAACCCGGATCCTCCGATCTCCGCCTCCCGAAGTACTGGGATTATAAGCGTGCGCCACCACACCCGGCTGTTGTTTATTAATCAAAAACACAACTGCTAAACAAACTTATCAACATTAGAAAAGTAATAGTAGATTAAACTAATTTCAGCCTAATCAAAAGAAAAGTTTATGTGGCCTACAGAGAATAGGCATGTGATTTATTAGGCTTTTTGAAATAATACAAAGTTTTTTAAAAAAAACTTTTGTTTTTAGTCAGCAGATTGAAAAAGGTTAGCATTAGATATAAATATAACAGCAAAATATAATCTCAACATAAATACAGTACATGTGTACTGATTTTTTTTTCCTTTTGCACACACAAACACATTTCCTTCAAAACTGTTTAAAAAAGTCATACTTTGTCATCAATCACCATATTATGATGCTACTGCTTCTTATTTTCCACAAGCACTATACAATAGTTTCTTCCTATTCCCTCAGGTATAAAATCAACCAAGGGTACCACTGCAGCAACTATGGTCACTAGTCTCATGGGACTGTCAAGCTGTTGTAAAGCTTCAACTTCTAGCCTAGACCATGATCAGACATAGGCAAGTGAGAACTGCAGTCATGAAGTTAAAGAAACATAAGCCCTAGGGAAATTATGAGACTCGTTTAACAAAGAACAATTTTCCTGACTGACTAATACTTAAGGTCATATGTATGTCAACTTATTATGTAAGTCTCTATTTAAACACAAACTTGGATATCCATGAAGACACACTCACTGACTTTTAATTGTCCAACATATTAAAGTGTATCTTGGAAAGAGTACAGGACATGTGGGTTTAAAACTTTCAGAGTAGTTTTCTACAATTCTACAAATCCATTTCTAAATTTATAATTCCATTAATTGAACTGTTTAAGGATCATTATTATTATTGTTATTATTTTGTACTGGGGATTGATTCTTATTTACTTTATATTTATTTATTTATTTTTTGTGGTACTGGGAATGGAACCCAGGGGCATTCCACCTCTCAGCTATACCCTCAAGTCCTATTTTTATTATTTTATTTTATTTTGAAACAGGGTCTTACTAAGTTGCTGAGAAGCTTGCTAAATTAATGAGGTTGGCTTTGAACCTTAGATCCTCCTGTCTCAGCCTCCCAAGTACTGAGATAACAGACATAGGCCACCACACCTGGCCCAAGATCATTATTAATAGTTTTTTATTATTAATAGTATGTTGTTTCCCTGCCTATTGCTTTCAGAAACACACATGCCAACCTGGGCATAGAAGGAGAGTAAAGTTCACAGTACCTCTGTCAAGTATTCAGGGGAGCCAGAAACTGGGTAAGCTTTGGTAACAAATTTTGCTACTGAAGGCATGTTGATAAAACCTTTCCAGATGAAGTTCAACCGAGCCAAGAAGGTAGACTCAACTTCAACAGTTCCAGGCATCTCTGGACTATAAAATGATATTTAAAAGTTAGCAGCTTAAAGATTCATGATTAAGTCCATTTTTTAATTAGTCTTTAGTTACCACTATTTTAGCATGTCAAAAAGGCCAAAATACATAAAGGCTATCAAAAAAAGTTTACATTTTCATTTTATATTCACATTTACATAGTCATTCACTTTGGCTGGCTTAGGTAGACTAGGTCCAGGGAAGTATGAGGAATTTTCCTTTAATAACCCACCCCTTGCTTCTTGGGACCAGCATAATTGAAGAGTTTTTAAGTCATCTCCCCCTCCCTCCCACCCCCAAACACAAATCTCAAACTCTAACAACTCAAAACAAATTAACTTTCAGCCGGGCCTGGTGGTGCACACTTGTAATCCCAGTACTTGGGAAGCTGAGACAGGGATCGCAGGTTTGCGGCCAGCCTCAGCAAATTGGTGAAGCCCTCAGCAACTTAGTGAGACCCTGTTTCAAAATAAAAAAAATAAAATAGGGCTGGGGTATAGCTCAGAGTTAGAAAGCTCCTGAGTTCAATTCCCAGTACCTAAGTAAGTAAATAAATAAATAAAATTAACTTTCAGAGTTTTATTCTTTTATCTCAATTAGTTTAGTGTATAGGAAGGTATAGTTACTATCTCAAAAGAAAGGTTCCTAAGAAACCTCCCACTTGTCTGTTTTTGAAGACTTTCAAGTATAATACAGCAAAATCTGTAATGATTATTTTAGAAATTGTAACCGAGAAAACTACCGTGGAGCAGGCGAGAATGTTGATTTTGGAGACTCATGTTTCTCCTCTTCAAAGAATTCAGAAGTCAGAATGCTTGAAGTTGAAGACAATGCATCTGCTATACTTTCTGCTTCATTATCTGAATGTTTACGAGCTACTCCAACAACAACTTTCACCTTTTTTGGAGAAAGATCATCAATAGGTGGTGCCATTCGACCTGAAGTCAGAAGACACCAAAAAGAAACCATTGTTGTTAACTACAATTTTATAACTTGATCCGTTTTTACTTCCTACAGTTATGTTCTTTCCCTGATACATTTCCTGGGATAATATCTAACAGTTGTCATTTCTCCAGAGTTACATTATACCTATACTTAAGAATCAATAGGAAATTTACCAATGTTATCCCCACTGCCAACCCTCTTTCAAACAGAAACCTAAATAAACTAATCTGAAATGCAATTCATAGCACATTGTGCAGTTACACTATACTATACTTAATTTCCCCTTCAAGCATTTTACAAATACTACTTCATAAATGTAAAACATATCATGGTATAAGTCCTCTCTCTTACTGATGTGAAAAATTATGAAAAGATGTTAAGCAACTTGGACATACGTTTTAACAAGAACACATTTTAACAAGAACCTAAAATACATTTCTTATTTTTATCTAAAGTATACCAGAATCCAACACTACTGATAAGTAATTTAAAGAACTCAATAAAATAAACCTGTATCCTACTAGGAGCTATATATAGCAGCAATTCATGACTATAACTCCATAATACTTAGTTGCTAACACATGAAAAACATCAGTAAAGTTTAGAAAATGATACTGGTTTTAAAATACAGCATCAAGAAGAAAACAAAACCCCTCAAACTCTGTCAATAGGTCAAGTCTAGTTAGTATTTAACAAATGTTCTCATATGCCACTATTAAACTTATATATTGTGTATGCGTACATTTTTGTATTTGTAAAAGTGGAACTAAAGTTTCATAAAATCATACCCGTATAAGTATAATTCACAGGGATATATTCTATTTTTGTTTGTTTTGAAATGCCAGTCACTAGTTAAACTAATTTCACTGCTACTATTGAGTCACTATCTGAAGTATGAAAAGCAATGGCTGTAAGATACTTGAAAATGAAATCTCTAAGTACGTCTTCAACCAAATCATGTACCTCCTATTCTTTATTTTATTTTATTTTTTTTTGCGGTACTGGGGATTGAACCCAGGGACGTTCTACCTCTGCACTACACCCCC
>PVJS01053200.1:0-13364 GCA_004027185.1 Glis glis | reverse complement strand
GCAGAAAAAAAAAAAGAAAGAATGGAAGGAGGGCTGGGGATGTAGCTCACTGCTAGAGACTTGCCTAACATGTGCAAGGCTCTGGGTTCCATCCCCAGCACTGCAAAAAATAGGAGAAATTAGTCCATGCATACATTGAAATTAAATTAATAATTTTATTAATTTTTATTTTATTATTTTCATTGCCCTTGTAAGACATGTAAACAAAGAAAAGTTAAAAGTTCAGTGGGCTAAAATTTGATAAGAAAAATGCAGAATAAACTGGTCATGGGAGTTTAGTGAAGGCTAATATTCTTTCCAGCTAAGGGGGTTAGTGAAAGCCTTGTGGTTAAGGTCACATATGAACTGAACTCTGAAGTATGGGGTTGGATTAATCTGGCAGCTGTACATACTACATAGTTAATTCTCCAAGAGAAGAGAGGGTGACTTATCCATCTGTGTATCTCCAGTGCCTAATACAGAAATAATGCTAACAACAGCTACTATTTGTTACATGCTTACATTCGCCAGGCACCATTGTTAGGCATTTTGCACATATTGTCACACCTTCACAAGATTTCTGTGCCATACTTATAACAGGGACAGCAAAAACAACAGCAACAATATTTATTACATGCTGACTATGAACCAGTCACTATTTGAAGAGCTTTTGATCACTGTTAGCATCCCTTTCTTACAAATGAGAACACTGAGGCTCAGAGAGGGGAAGAAACTTGACCAAGATCACACAAGTTACAAGGCCAGCTGTGATTTACACCCAGATCATCTGATTCCCAAACCTGTGTTACAATGACTCAGTATTTGTTATTTCATATATGTGAATGAAAATAGAATGAGGAAGGAAGAGAGATATTGTGAAGCCAGAAACCACAGAAACTACATAATAGAGGAGAAAGAACAAAACTCAGGGCAAGGTGGTGGCCGGGGTAGCGGGGGGTACAAACTGTCACTGTATTTCCAGTCTAAGCCAAGATGTTAAAATTTTTCTTGTAAAAGATAAACTATTATGTGCTGGACTTTAAAAATTATTTTATGACCCATTCGAGAATCATTATGTTTTTAAAGGATATAGGTTAATACCCCATAAAGGTGTCCTAGAAAATTTTCAAATAAAACACACAAAATGTTCATGTTATTTATTTTTATGTGATGGAAAATTATTGATGATGGTTTATTTCCTTTATCCCATGCATTTTCTACTGTAACAACAAATACTTTATAATTTAAGAAACAACTTTTTAAAAGGTAGGTAATAATTTAGGGCAGATAATCAGAATTCTGTCTTTTCAGGAAATACAAGGAAACACATTTAAATATTTAAGGGTGATGTGGATATTATATTTTAATGTACTCTTAAATGGTTCAAAATATATATCATAAAGAAATATATAGAGAGAATGTGATATACATATATCACATATTTCTAATATATATGTGTATATATATACATATATGAGAGAGAGAAAGAAATCTGTAAAAATTCTTGCAACATTTTTAAGTCTAAATTTATGTAAAATTTAGAAAAAGACCCACACTAGTTTCAACAGGTAAAGCCAAAAAAAAAAAAGCCAAAAGAAAATGGGAATATAATGATTGTGTATGTGTATCATATATATTTTTTATCTTTTTATTTTTTGTGGTACTGGGGATTGAGCCCAGAGGCATTCTACCTTAGAGCTACACCCCCAGCCCAATTTTATTTCTTATTTGGAAACAGGGTCTCGCTAGGTTGCTGAGAGTCTCACTACTTGCTGAGGCTGTCCTCGAACCTGCAATCCTCCTGTCTCAGCCTCCCAAGTACTGGGATTACAGGCCTGCACCACCACATCTGGCTTATATATAATTTTATAAATAAAAAATCATTGGAATGATAAAATTTCTACTCTTCCTATAGTACTTATTTCTGTCAATCTTCCTATCCTTCCTAAAGTTGCCATTGTACCAAAGAATTCCATTTCTAGTTTGTATAATTTGGTCCTGTTACCTACAAAATCATTTCAAATGCTAGCTTCTGTCTAGCCTCTTAGATACCATCTCAAAATGGCTGCCCTAATGTTGCTCCACCATTTTTACTGTGCTAATTAGCTGGTTAGTTGAATAGATTTGGGTGTTTGGTTAAGCACCCGGTTGGTTGGTTGGTTAGTAAGGGGCTTTTGGAGAGTGAGGTGGAGAGAATGGCTGGATTAGTGGTGGTAATTAATCCACGTGCTGAGCTTTTTATGTAAATACAGATTGCCATGGGAACAAAAAACAACAATAAACAAACATGGAGGAGGAGAAGGTGGAGGAGGAGGATAAAGTTTTGAAGAGCTTGTGAAATTGTTTTTGGTTCTGCTGTTCAATTTCGATTAGGTCACATCTGATGACCATTATTATTTTTATTATAATTCCTTATCTATGTACAATATCATTGCTTCTTTCCACCCACAGTGCTCTTAGATCCTTTTTTGCTCATTTACCTTTGCAACAATGCTGTTAAATAGAGCCTGGGTATGTGGGACTGATGCTTATTTTCTTAGCTAGCTTAGTATAGAGCATCTAATTGCAGGAAAACAATCTGTTCAGAGGTAATGATGTTTTTGGACTGAATGTTGATATGCCATATATAATATAGCCATTATAATTGGTAATGGACATAACAGCTTTTGATACTTCAGAAAAATGCTATTGAATAGTGTTCTTAGCAGTTATAAAGGACTAGGCATAAACTGAGGAGAACTGAAAATATACTAATTATCTGTCCTACATTGAGAAAGTTTTCTTTGAATTTGTGTTCCCTCAGAATTTGGGGAGAGAAATAAAAGGTAACAACAACCTACATTTTCTTTTAAAATGAGAAGGCCATTCTGTGATTTTTATAAATCCGTCACCTTATAACTTGACGGCAGCTACTAGAAAGAATTCAAATGGAAAACAAGAGGCTTTTCTAAGACTCGTGTTTATCGCAAGGTAATAAGGTTAGACTGAGTTCTTTTAAGATAATTTTCATTTTGGCTCTAACTAATTTGTATCTTTTCCAAGGTTAAAAACACAGAAAGTACACATAAACACTAAGTAAGATCTGAAAATTTCCTGAAATACATTAGCCATCCCATTTATATAACAAATACCTTGTTTGTTTGTGACTGTCTCAACATTAAGCTAGATAAGTAGATGCAAAAATGAAGGGAGTTTGATTTGTGATGCTGTCCATTGCCCAGCAACAAGGGACTATAGTTGTTTTTGCAGCATTGCACCATTTTAGGAGGCTGGGACAGTTCTAGCATATGCCACTTTTTTTCCACCTTAGGCTGAAACAGACAGCAAAACAAATAATTTAAATCTATTATTTGTCAACAGGTTAAATTTGAAGACATTTACATTTTGATGATGAATTTAGAAAAATCTAAATGCCCTTGAATGCTTAATTATCTGTGCCTTGATTCTGAAAAAAATAATTTTTAAAATGAGAACAAAACAAAGGCATTTACTTGACTACAAAATTGATGAAAGTTGTTTTCAAAATACTCAGAAATAAGCTTAATAATGCCTCAAAAATAATTTTAGCTGTTCACAATATGGAACGTGAATGTAAACTCCTGCATTGGGGTCCAAAACAGCTAGCCGCACAAGCAGAGTATGAGATGTGGCTAAGTAGTGACACACGCAAGAAAGATTTAGGGGTTTGCAAAGGACTGCAAGCTCAATATTATTCAGTTGAGTGTTGTGTCTGCACAGAAGACTAAATCCATCTTCATCTGCATTAATAGAAAGATAGAGTCGGAAACAAGGGAGTGATAGCGCAGCCCAGCTCTGTATTTGGCAGACCTCTACTTGAAGTAAGAATAGCAGAATAGGGGGAACATTTGGGTAGCAGCCACAAGCTATGGTGCATCGAGCAGAATAGGTTGGAAACCAGACTGATAAAGACTGCTGAGAGTCTTAGGTTTACTTAGCCTGGAAATGAGAATTCCTTTGTTTGTTTGTTGTTTGTTTAGTATTGGGAATTGACTCCAGGGTCATTCCACCTCTGGGCTACACCCACAGCCTATTTTAAAATTTTTATTTTGAAACAGGGTCTCATTAAGTTGCTGAGGCTCTTGCTAAATGGCTGAGGCTATCCTCAAACCTGTGATCTTGCTGTCTCAGTCTCCCAAGTACTGGGATTACACACATGGGTCACTGCACTGGGCTAGGAAATAAGAATTCTGGAGGAGGAATGGGAGGCAAAGTTTGTCTTCAAAACTGCTTTGTCCATTGTCTCTTCCCCCCACCATTTTCTCTCCTTGGCCCCTCCTTCCCCTTTCTTTCTCTTCTTCTTCCTCCCTAAAGCAATTTACCAAAATAGTGAAGTTCCAGTTTGGCTCCCTGATCCCTGTATTATTTCCACACATATCCGAAATGCCACACTTTCCTGCAGCCCCATTTCATTTCTCCCTTGTCCTTATGCCTCCTCATAGCCAGCAAGATTGAACCACAGTAAATACCTCCCCGCCCTGCCACCACCACACTCCACATTTCTCTTTTAGGAAGAGCTTCATGTCCCTGGCAAAGGAAACAGAATATGAATTAACCAACACAGACCTTTAAGCCAAGGCCCTGTGAAAAATGGCCTAGGTACAAAAGGAGCAATTCTAATAAAGCTATAAAATGAACTTCCTTAGTCCCCCTAATGCTCTCTGGCATTAGACATGGGAATTTGAGCGCAGCTCCTCATGGGTGGGCTGGAAGTGCACCTGGAAAGCTAATCTAGGATACTTAAAGATCAGGTTCCTATTTAACAAGAAAAAGAAAAGGGGAGTTTGCTAATACAAAAGTTAGAACATAGAACATCGCCATCTGAATGATTAAACCTATTTCAGAGGGCTGAAATACTAATGACTCCAATTTGTCAAAACATAGGAGTTTTAATGGGGGGCAGGAAGGGTTGGCAATGGTATGCAGCATAGGAATCAACAACTGCGTACTTTAAAGCAAAACATAAAAGCTCTATCCGGCTGAAATTCTCAGAATCACTATAGGAAATTAGGTGTAATTGACTGATGTGATCTCATGTAATAGAAATGGGACCGAGTGCTTAGTGTCCTCATAGTTAAAACAAGTAAATAAAACACATTGGCAGTGCAGAGAATGCTTAGGATGCCTCGCAGCTCATGCAAATTTGCCACAGCTTTGATGTAAACATTTTGTAAATATAAACCTCTATCATAGCTGATAACAGATGGAAAGGGAAGGAAAGATCGAAAAGAAGAGGCAAAAAGGAAAGGGAAGGATAGAAAAGATTGGGAGAAGGGAAAGGGGAGAAAAAAGAAAGAAAAAAAGTGGCTCAGAGATAAATTAAAATATATTTAAATAGGAAAACAGGAGGGGGAGTGAGAAGATGCAGACATTTGAGTGACGACAGTGCATCTGTATTTACAAACATATTTGTCTCTGTGTGGGGGGTACTAGGGATTGAACACAGGGGTATTCTACCTCCAAGCTACACCCCCAGCCTTATTTTATTTTTTTATTTTGAAACAGAGTCTCAATATGTTGCTGAGGGCCTTGCTAAGTTGCTGAGGTTGGCCATGAACCTGCGATCCTCCTGTCTCAGTCTCCCAAGTACTGGGATTACAGGAGCACACCGCCACTCCCAGTTTACAAAAATCTTTTCAAGAGTGTAAAATCACAGTTTTTTTCAACTTGTGATCAAGAATAACAATATCCTTATATTAGTGCTGATCAATTAGACCTGGTGGATGAGGAGAGGGGTATGAGTCCTGACGGGTTCTTGGTCCAATAGTCTTTCCCAGGATCCATTCATCTCTTGCCAGGTACCTTTGCTCCAGGTTGAGGAACTAAGTGAGAACACCACCACTGCAACTTAAATGTTCACAGCAGCTTTATTCATAATAGAGCCAAACTGGAACACTCCAACTGCCCATCAGCTGGAATGGATAAATTGTGTTAGGTCCAAACCACAGAATACTACTCAGCCAAAAAAAGGGAACCAACTACGGATACATTTAACAACATCGATGGATCTCAAAGAAATATTAGGCTAAGTGAAAGAAGCCAGACCCCAAAGTCTATATATTTTATAATTCCATTTATATGACCTTCTAGAAAAGGCAAACTATGGGGATTGAGAACAGATTGGTGACTGCCACAGGTCAGGAATGGGAGTACAGGATTTCTGCAAAGAGGAATGAGAGAACTTTTTTGGAGGTAAAGAAAATGTTCTTTATCTTTACAGTGGAGGTGGTCACATGTTTGGGTACATTTGTCACAGCTCATAAAACTGCATGTTTAGAATTGGTGAATTATAAATTATACCTCAATAATATTGATAAAAAAGAAACCATGAAACAGAGTAAAAATTTGCCCAAGGTAAACCTCCTAATAGTTGGGTTTCCCTGAATCCTTCCTCCTTATGCTCCAAGAGGAGCAGTGTAGGAATAAGATATCTGTGGTCCCAAAGCAGAGATTTAAAGGTGTTAGTTCATGGAATACCTCATTGTCCATCAAGTGGAAATTCCTCACACTGGCATTCAAGGTCCTTCATAGTCTGCCCCACTCTGCCTCTCCAGCCCTAATTGCCAACATTCCTATACCATCCCCTTGATCACTACCAGGCAGCTCTTTTCACTTCATACAGGCCCTGCCTGCCCACTCCCCTAGCATACACACACTTATTTTTTCCTTTTCTTTTTTTTTTGTGGTGTTGGGATTGAACTTGGGGGAAGTCTATCTCCAACCTAAACCCCTAGCCCTTTTTAGTTTTTGTTTTGCATCAGGGTCTCGCTAAGTTGCTGAGGCTGTCCTTGACACTGTGATCCCCCTGTCTCAGCCTCCCAAGTACAGGGATTACAGGCGTGTACTACTATGTCCAGTTATAACTTTAATTCTTTTTTTGGAGATAGTGATAAAGACTAGCTCCAGTACAAATAATAAACAAACACAGCAGGGAATGTTTACCCATGCTTCTATTAGTTACCCAATTAGAAAATTAAATTCCACATGAAATCTACAAGAATTACTTAATATTCAGGTGAGGATCAGTAATAAATTATTTTGTAGAAGAGATAATCCTTAGCTGGGTGTGGTGGTGCATACCTGTAATCCCAGAATTTGAGAGGACGAGACAGGAGGATCACAGGTGCAAGGCCAACCTTGGCAACTTGGTGAGACCCTGTTTCAAAATTAAAAATAAGTCTTCAGTACCAAAATAAATAAATGAAGGAAGGAAGTTTTTTTTAAAAAAAGAGATAATCCTTTGATAATCTTAAGAATTAAACCCTTTGAGAATATTCAAGTTGGAAGAGCCCTGAAAAGTTTCCTAGTCCAACCTCCCCTTGACACCAGAATTTCTTCTATAACATCCCTGCTATGGTCATCCAGTTTGTACTTACATACTTTTAATAACAGAGAACTCACTCAACCCATCCCATCTTCAGACAGATTTGACCAAGTGTTCTTCCTAATAATTAATGGGATTATGTTTCTAAAAGTGGAGTGCTTCATTTATGTATTTTAAACACATTTATTTATTTGTTTATATATTTATTTGTTTATGTATTTATTTATGTAATTTGAACACTTGCATATTTAGAAGCAGAGATTGTATCCCTTTTAATTGTTTCCATTATCTAGGTCAACTCAACAGTTTCTTCGATCCTTTCTTTTTAAAATTTTATTGGTGCATTGTAATTATACATCATAGTGAGGTTCACAGTGATAGAAACATACATGCACACAGCATTTGTTGTGTGTTTTCCTCTGGGTCTCACCCCGCTCACTTCTCCTTCTCACACATAAAATTGACAATGAAATAGATAACTTCATATATGAACAAAGGATTATTTGAATTGCTTCTATCATCAGATCTCCCCTTTCACCTCCCCATCTCCATCCCCATTTCCCCTTCCATTATTCTACTCATGTCTCCTGTCATTTATCTGAGGTCCTTTTTGCTTCTAGGTTTCTTTTTAGCTTCCACATATGAGTGAAAACATGATCCTTCACTTTCTGTGATTGGCTGTTCTCAGGATAATATTCTCACGTTCCATTCATTTTCCTGCAAATGACATAATTTTGTTGTTCTTTCTGGCTGAGTAGAATTCCATTGTGTGTATATAGCATACTTTCACAGTCCCTTCTCCCTTAAATGATGTAGTTACCCTGCCGGATCACTCATCTTGTGCGTGCTAGTTTATTTAAAATCCTCATGTATTCTGGCATCCAGAAGTGAGCAAAATATCCCAGGTAGCATATTGCAAAGATAAAGAATGGCAAGATTATGATATCCTTCATTTTGGATATTCTACTCCTGTAAGTGTAATCTAAACAGACCTGCTTTTTATCTATGGATAATTGCAGACATATATTGAATAAATATAGACAGCAAATTCTGTATCTTTTATATGCACTGCTGCTAAACTATGGTCTGTAGGAACCAAAAGAAAACTTCAAAATGCAGTCCAAGTTCCCTCTCTTTCCACTTATTTTGTCAAAATTTAAAGTTCAAATTAATAAATCATAGCTTTCTTCACCAAGGCTCACTAGCCTTTTCCTGTTGGTTACAAGAAGATTGTACAGAACATTTATTCTTATGTCCTATTCATCTTGGAGCCTGCCATAGACTGAAAGTTTGTGTTCCACTACAATTCATCTGGTGAGGCCCCAATCCCCAATGGGCATTTGTAGGTAGGGCCTTTTTTTGAAGCAATTAAGGTTGAATGAGGTCATAAGGACAGGCCACAATGTGATAGGATTAGCATCCGTTCAAGAAGGGACACCAGAGACCTCAGTTCCTCTGCCATGTGAGGACACAGCAAGAAGGCAGCTGTCTGCAAGCCCGGAAGAAAGTTCTCACCAGAAACCAATCATTCTAACACCTTGATCTTGGATTTCCAGCCTCTGGAACAATGAGAAAATAAATTTCTGTGGTTGAAGTCATCCAGTCTATAGTATTTTGTTATGGCAGCCTGAGCAGACTAAGACAGAGCCTTGGCCTAACACAGTGCTTGACATATTACCAGAGCTTAACAGAAGTCTGGCTATTTGAATGAAAGATGAAAATGGCATGAAATAATAAAAGTGATTTTTTTTCAGTGTGGAGAACCCAGGGCCTCACACATGTTAGGCAAGTGCTCAAGAGCCACATCTCCACCTGAGAAGGTTAAAAATTCCTTTACTCATAATTATTACACCATGATTTTTGGCATCTGCAGTAATATGTGGCCCTCTCATTGGTCATACCCAAGCCAGTTTGGAATGTCAAAATCATATTTTTGACAAAAAAATCACCCTTTTTTTGCAGTACTGGGGGTTGAACCCAGGGGCATTCTACCTCTGAGCTACACCCCCAGCCCTATTTTTTATTCTTTATTTTGAAACAGGGTCTCACTAAGTTGCAGAGGGCCTCACTAAGTAGCTGAGGCTGGCCACCAACCTGAGGATCCTCCTGTCTCAGCCTCCCAAGTACTGGGATTACAAGCGTGCACCACCACGCCCGGCTCAAAATCATATTCAAAGACCTTGCTGACGATCTTCATCTTTGCAGGACAATTTCACTAGATATAGAATTCTGTGTTGGTACCTTTTTCTTTCAGGATTTTCTTTGACTTCAATCCATGCTTTCTGACAAGTTATGTGACTGTGCTCATACTCCTTTAGTTTTGTGACTGCTCATACTTCTCTAATTTTCTATATTATATGCCTATTACTCTTATTAGTCTCTTTTATGCCTTTAATTAGTCATAAAGATGCAAATGTATTCATTTTTATAACTGAAATTATTTGAGCATGTATAAGTGCATTGCACTTATGCATAGTTTACTATACTAATAACATACTATAACATTTTGGGAAGTTGACATAAAGCATAAATTTTACTTTATTTAAAAATAATAAAAATAATAAATCCTACCCTTTTCTCCATAGGTAAGGTATTCTGCTCCCTCTCTCTGTCTTCACTCAAGATCTCCTCTTGGATTTTTGCAGTCTTAATATGCCTGAGGTTGTGTGTGTAGGTAGTTGGTACTTATCTTGCTTGGTGTTCTCTGGTATTCTGATCACATGTATATTACTCTTTTTAATATTGTCCCATAGTTTTTCAATATTTTGTTCTTTTTCCCTCTCCCTTGTCAGAGTTATTAGAGGATTTTTCCCCAATCCTCACTGTGAGAGTATTATGCAGTTCCTTGAGGGAAAACTCGCATAAGTGTGGAGAGTCCCCCTGTCATTGTACCCCCGAAGGTTTTCACACTCGTACTAGTCCACACTTACCTTCATGCAGTTGTTCCTAATTACTAGTGAATTAAGTAATCCTAGTGCTTATGGCGTCCAGCAGATCTCCTTCATGTAAACAGAGCTTTTGATGTGTTGAGTTGCCCTGCACCTCAATTCTCTGAGTTCAAGGAGAGTCATTGATTGTTGTTGTTCATCATCTTCTTGTTGTAAGGACGAGAATAGCAACTGTTAAGCTGTTTGCGTGTTAGTGCTGAAGCAGATGTTCCTGGGGTTATTTTAATTAAGAGGAAGAAAGTCTTTTATATTTACTAATATATTTATCCTCTTCTACAATCTGCAATTTGTCCAGAGTATCTAAACTTCCAATTGGTATTATTTCCATCCTGCCCAAGAAATTTCCTCAGCAGTTATTATAGTGTAGGTCTGCTGATAATTTTGTTAGTTTTATTATGTATGGAGTATTTTTTACTTTCCTTCATTATTTAGGAATATTTTTACTTAGTGTGTAACGTTTTTCTGCAATCTTCTTGTTTTAGCCTCACAAGTACTGGGATTACAGCATGCACCACCATGCCCAGATTAATGTATAATTTTTGGTTGATCATTTGGTTTTGTGTTTTTGTTCTTTATAACATCATTTCACTATCTTTTGTTTTCCTTAACCTGTGATTAAAACTCTGCGGACTTTTTAATTAATCTAATTAATTAATTAATTTAATCATCTATATGTAATATGTCATTTTCTCTGGTAGCTTTCAAAATATTTCTCTATAAAAAGCATCCAACTTGGAAAAGAAGAAGTAAAATTATTTCTATTTGCAGATTATATAGCCTTATATATAGCAAATTTTAAATAATCCACAAAAAGATTTATTAGACCAAATAAGTAAATTCCTCAAATTTGCAGGATGCAAGCTCAACACACAAATGTTTGTTGTATGTTTAAATGTTAACAATGAACAGTATGAAAAGGAAATTAAGAAAACAGTTCTATTTATAATAGCATTGAAAAAAATAAAATACTTTGATATAAATTTAACCAGGGAGGTATAATATTTGTACCCTAAAACTATAAATATTATTAAAACGAATTAAATAAAACCTAAATAAGTGGGAAGACATCCACTATTCATGTATCTGAGGATTTGGTATCTTTAAGAGGACTTGGTATCTTTAAGACAGTACTACTATGCAAGTGATCTACAACACAACACACTCCCTATCAAAATCCCAATGTCCTTTTTTTGCAGAAATTACAAAATCTACCATAAAATTGACACAGAATCTAAGGGATCCTGAATAGCCACAACACTTTTTAAATGGAAGAACAAAGTTTGAGGATTCACTCTTTGTGATTTCAAAATTAACTTCAAAGCTGGCATAATCAAAGCAGGATGGTACTGGCATAAAGATAAGAGTGGAAACTCTACAACTTTTAAAATAAAACATGGGAGTAAATATCCATGGCTTTCAGTTTAACAATACTTTCTTAAATACTATATCAAAAGCAGCAACAACAAAAAACAGATAAATTGAACTTCATCAAAATGAAAACTTTTATAGATCAGCAGAAACTATCAAGAGAGCGAAAAGAAAGCTCTCAGAATGAAAGAATATATTTGCAAATAAGGTATCTGATGAGGAAATTGTTTTTATTGTTTGTCAACAACAAAAAGACCAACAACCTAATTAAAATGGGGAAAGACTTTGCTAGGCATTGCTCCAAAGAAGATATGTAAATGGCCAAGAATCACATGATAAGATGTTCAATGTCATTGGATTTGGGGAAATGCAATTCAAAACCACAAAGATATCACTTCACATCCATGAAGATAGCCATAATAAAAAAGAAAAATCACAATTGTTGGTGAGGATATCAAGAAATTAGACCCTCATACATTGCTGGTGGTAATGTCAAACAGTGGAGCCAGTTTGGAAAAGAGTTTGGATGTTACTCAGTAAGTTACACCATATGACCCAGCAATTCCACTTGTACAGACTAAAAAACTGGAAGTAGGCTTTCACACAAAATCTCATACATGAATGCTTTGTCATAAAAATAATTTAAGTTCTGGTACATGCTTCGACATAGATGAAGCTTGAAAAAAAGTATGCTAAATTAAAACAAAACCCCAAAAGATACATATTCTATAGTTCTATTTATATGAAATATTCAGAATAAGTAAATCTATAGATACAGGAAGCAGATTAGTGGTTTCTAGGGCCTGGGAGTATGGGGCAATAGGTTCTGAATGTTTAATTGGTATGGGGTTTGTGTTTATGTTGACGAAAAAGTTTTGGAACTAGATAGTAGTGATGATTATATGACAGTGTGAATGCATTTAATGCTACTGAATTGTACACTTTAAAATACTTAAAATGGCTGGGCATGATGACGCACACCTGTAATCTTTGTACTTGGGAGGCAAAGACAGGAGGCTTGCAGGTTCAAGGCCAGTCTCAGCAACTTAGTGAAACTCTCAACAATCTAGTGAGATCCTGTTTCAAAATAAAAAAATAAAAAGGGCTGTGGTTGTAGCTCAGAGTAGAATGTCCCTGGGTTCAAGCCTCAGTACCAAAAAATAAAAACATAAATTGCTAAAAATGGTGACTTATGCTATGCATGTTTTACCAACACACACACATGCACACATATCCAACAAACCAAATATAAAAACGGGTTTTTTGTGGTACTTGGGATTGAACCCAGGGGTGTTCTAACACAAAGCTACACCCCCAGCCTTTTTATATTTTGATTTTGAAACAGGGTTTCCCTAAGTTACTGCATGCTGGCCTTGACCTGTGATCCTCCTGCCTTAGTCTCCCAAGTACTGGGATTACAGATGTGTGCCACCTTGCCCAGCTCAAAAAGATTTTATACCATGATTAATCAGGATTTTTCCAGGAATGCAATTGCTTTATTATCTGAATTAAGAATTGAATATAATTGTAGATCGGAACCAAGATGGCGGGATAGCGAGAAGCAGTGTCCCGCCAGGGCTCCGAGTAGGAGCTCAGCAGGCGGGAAGACTGCTTCTTTATAAGAAAACAAGGGCAGCTAAAACTCAACAAAACAATGGGAGACAAAATACAGCGGCACGCGAGGCAGTGGAGAGAGCGGAGGGCGGCAGGGAATTCAAAGCGTCTCA
>PVJS01053198.1:0-13367 GCA_004027185.1 Glis glis | reverse complement strand
CCCCGGGGCCGCAAAAAAAAAAAAAAAAAAAAGAATTGGAGTCATTATACAAGTAGACGTACATGATTTACCAGGCACAGAGTCAGTACGTAATAAGGAAGGCAGTTAATACAGCTCATTTCCTTAAGCTGCCCAAGATTATTTACATCCATTCTCTCCAATTTTCAGCTGAGCAGCAAGTACTTGAAAATCAACAGAGGCTTGGCAGCAGCTGTTGCACAGACCCAAGCCCAGAGGCTTTGCACGCCTTGCTCCATTTTCTCTACAGCCATGTCTGGCAACCCTGACGTGGCTCAGATTGAGAAATTCAATAAGCGGAAATTGAAGAAGGCGGAAATGCAAAAGAAGAATCCGCTGCCTTCAAAAGAAACAATTGAACTAGAGAAGTAAACACGTGAATCAATGAGGCATGTGTGCCAATATATATCATACATTCTTCAATCATTGCCTTCTTATTTTACTTCTTTTCGCTGTTTAATGTTGTAGAATGCAAAGACATTGGATCAGGGTTCGATGTCTGTGTTGCCCCATTTTCTCATGAAAGAACAGAGAACTACAGACAATGGAGGCCTCATCTGTCAGCCTCACCCATCTGCTTGGCTGGCTGGAAGGGGAGGGAAAGCACTTGCTTCTTGGCAAAGAAAGACGTTGGATGGGACAAGAGTGAACCAGAGTCAACACTAAGCTGATCCAAGGTGTCCTACAGGCTATAAAATGTAGTTTAATAAGAATGATATTTTTATTGTTGTTGTTGTTGTTCAAATTATTTTAATTATTAGAATTCAAAACTTTAATATGTGAAAGTAAAAAGTTGTAAAACCAGGAAAAATTCAAATGACCTGGTTTCACATATGTATATTATCATCTAATGCCTCAGCGCTCCTCAGAGACAAGAATTGGTGTTGATGCAAATACACGTCATTATTAATACAATAGGCTTTGCTGTAGAAGGATAGGAATTTTATTCTCATTGTAGGGTTAGCGTGATGATTAAATGTAAAGCACCAGCCTGGCACTTGGTAAGCACTCAACAAAAATAACTATCAGCATTCTCACTGTTCTTAACATTCTTAAATAACCCATCCTCTTGGAGCAATTGCTACTGTTGCCTTGTGCTTATCTTGAGAAAGGATTAATACTTCAATGTATAGCAAACCTCTCACCCTCCCACAACATACCACTAAATAATAGGTCCAAATGCATTGAGAAATAAGCATTTAACTAAAGATTTTGTTTTGTTATAGGGGAAAAGAGTTCTTCTCTCACACTATATGTAAAAGTTTCTCTGTTTTCCCAAAAATTGCATCTCTTGTCTACAGATGATACACCCTACACCGGGTCCCTTGTGGCAGCACAAGAGCCAAGTGATTATCTGAATTCTCAGCAGTATCAGTCATCAATAGGCCTGGGAATGGGGGAGTGGGTTCATCCTGCCTCACCATATTTTTTTACCACGAATATCAACATTTCCCCCAAAACGTCAGTAACAAGAATCAATTTTTATAAACAGAATAATATCTTAAACATCTATAAGAGCTTGCAATTCAGGACCAATTCAAATGTCACCTCCCCTATAAAATTGCTCTGAACTAAGCAGAGCCAGGCACAAGAGGAAGAGCTGGTTACAAGTCAGGAATCCTGCTTCTACTTATAACTGGCTGTATGACCTTAGAAATATCCTTTCAGTCACTAGTTTTTTCCACTGGAAAAAATAATAGCAAAATTATTCCTAAGATGCTTTCTAATTCTAAAATTACATCACAGATCTTTCTGCAAATAGAAGAAGCTAATATTAAAGCAAGCCTTTCTTTCATCTAACCTTCAAGATATCTTTCAAAGCCATTTGTTTAAAGTAAGCTATGCCTTAATTATGTTCTCTAAACTCAGGAAGCTTGTATTCACAAAATACAGGACAGTGCCACAGGCTGAGATATGTAATAAAGAAAAGTAAAGATACATTGAGTATGATTTCATTTACAGAAGTTGAATGTGAAGTAGGCTAATTTCATTTACATATGCAGAGCTAACTCTACTCTAGAAATATTCATACTGAGATGTGTCTCTCAGTGAAATGTTAATGTGTCCCCCTAAAACACCTGAGTACCACATTTAAAGTGAATAAAAAATGATATAATTACTACTGCAATTTACTAAATGCCTATTGTTCTCCAGGCACTATAGTGTGTTTTGCAATATGACTTCACATCGTCACAATAACCCTGTGATGTAGGCTTCTCCCTCTCTCTCTCTCTCTCTCTCTCTCTCTCTCACACACACACACACACACTTAGAATCAGATGTTAGTCATATGCCCAAGGTCAACAGCTAGTAAATGATTAAAGCCAGACTGTAAACCAGGCCCATCTTCCTGCAACATCTGTTTTTCATTCCCTCATCTGCTGATAATTGATTTTAAATATATGTGTATTAATCATCTAGTAAAAACAAAAGTTTTAAAACATATACAAAGCATGGCTTAAAGTATCAAAATCCCACTCAATTAGGGCAGTAGCTGAAATGGTGTTTTCTTTTGTATGCCTACCACATACTTAAGAAATGTTGGTGGAACCAAGTTGAAATGAAACTGCCACTAGAACAAATTTTAAAAATCAGAAGTGACTAGGTTTCTCCTTCCTCTATGAAGTATTCTAACTAGTAAGCTACCCTTGAAAGATGATGGGAGAATCCAAACTAAAGTCAATGGAAAAGAGATTAGTAATAAACTTTTAAAGGATTCTTTAAATTTCTAGTTACTGATAGTGCTGTTTCTAACTTTATAATAATCAACCCCAATCTCTTGAATTCCAGTTAGCTAAAAGAGAAATCATTGGACCTCAACTAAAATTACTTCCTTATAATTAAAAATCCATTTCCCATAATGTTATTGATTGTTCTTGTGGCTAACATAAATATAGAATAATAAACTACTATTTTATATAAAATTGTTAATCCAGGTAATTGTATCCAGGATAACTCTATTACTGGGATAGCTTTATGACTGGTTTTTATATATCAGTAACAATGATTCATGACCCATGTAAGACAAGCAGAGTGGAAGGCTGCAGGCCTTTTTACTTTTCATTTACAGAATAAGTATCTAGACCAAAGCATCGGATTTCTCCATGGTTAGCACAGTAATGGCTTCAGGTTTGCTTAAGCTTTGAAAATGATTACAACCATATACTACTGGGCATTTCCCAAAACAAGAGCTTATTGTTTCTTTTAAGTTTTATGTTACAGACTATCATTCTTCATTATCAAAGTTTAATGAAGTCTCTCAAAAATCCACCATTTCTCTCTCTGCTTATAAACTAGATCCTCTCAAGTCCCAGGTCTTGAACAAAACTCCGTCTCCCAAATAACTTTAACCAGGTCTCCCCAGGTTTCTTGATTTCCATTTTTACTGATGGTTTCACCAATTACTTTAACAGAATACCTTGAAATATTATCCTTTTGTTACCAGAGTTCCTAGGCCAGAAGCCTGGCTTAGGGGGGAGGGAGGGTCCCAACAGACTGGATCCACCCACTTTCTCCAAAAGACCAAATGGAAAAATTAATGGTGAAATAGGAAAGAAATTTATTCTCAGTGTGGCCACACTGGGTAGACTCTAAATGCTATCTTTGGGGTGTCAACAATAGCTTTCAGGTTAAATAGGGAAAAAACAAAGGCAAGAGTCTAGGAGTTTTCATAGATAGCAGTCTTGGTCAGGTCATAGTCTACTTGCTCATTATCCTGGGACTGGTTCTATAGAGTCGTGTCACCACCAAGGAAATCGCCACTGCTCTAGGAACAGTTTTAACATGAGATGTTTATCAATCAGACCTGTTGTTCCTGGAATACAACGTGACCAGAGAAGAGACTGATCCAGAGAAAGAAGTCAGGAAGGCAACATGGAGTTAGTTAGGTCAATGACTGGGTCTTCCTTCAGGTTTAGGCCATGATGGAAGACTTCTAGATGCTTCTCTGCTGGTCCAGAACAGGACATTTTAAAAGCTGGAAGCCAGGCACGGTAGTCCATGCCTGAAATCCCAGTACTTGGGAGGCTGAGACAGGAAGATCGCAGGTTTGAGGCCAGCCTCAACAACTTAGCAAGACCCTGTTTCAAAATAAAAACATAAAATAGGGATGGGATGTAGCTTGGAGGTAGAATTTTCCCTAGGTTCCTTTGTGTCTATCAGAGTTACTTTATTTCAATTTTGATGTAACTAATCAATAAGGGAAACTTTTCTTTGGGACACCCCCCTCCCCGACTTCCTACTCTTTGGTTAAATGCAATATCATACCAATCCCAAATGGAATCAAGACTATAAGACTTCAAAGTCTGATCCACTAGATAAAGTGAACTAGATGAAGATACAATGAGAGCCCCCCAAAGATCGTATTCAGGAAGGCTTGTCCTAGGGCAGGTTAAACTGGTAAGGGGAACATTAAAAATGATCCCAAAATCTTCACCACCAAAGGGAAATAAGTTTGTAGTAAAGCTGGAAAAATAGGACCTTTTCATCCATCCACTTAGTTAACATTTATTATCTGCCACTACTTAACAATGATCAGTATAATTTTAAGAACTGAGTATCAAGTAGAGAAAAAAACCAACAAGTTCCCTGCCCTTAAAAAAAATAAAAAGTCCAATAAAATTAACAGTCACAGATAAGCAAATAACATTTGTGTGTGTGTGTGTGTGTGTGTGTGTGTATGTGTGTGTGTGTGTGTGTGTGTGTGTATGTGTGTGTGATGCTGGGGATGGAACCCAGGGGCATTCTACCTCCAAGCTACACCCCCAGCCCTATTTTGTTTTTTTATTTGGAAACAGGGTTGCTGAGAGCCTCACTAAGTTGCTGAGGCTGGCTTTGAACCTGGGATTCACCTGTCTCAGTCTCCCAAGTACTGGGATTATAGGTGTGTGCCAGCATGCCAAGCTAGCAAATAACATTTAAATAAAGCTTTTAGTGAATGTAGAGGAATCACAAACTTGGTAAGATGATAGAAGATTTAGAAATTAGCCTACTTAGATATAGTGATCTTTCTGCCCTTGCAGAAAGAGGCAGACATTCTACTTGAGAATTGTAGAATGAAAAATGAATAGCTCTGCAAAGAACAGGGAGGATGAATGCTCTAGTCTAAAAATCAACAATGTGAAAATTGTTATAATCTGTAATATGACAAAGAGTAAATATTTTCATGTTTTGCAGGCCATTTGTTCTCTGTTGCAACTCCAGCTCTGGCGTTGGAGTAGGAAAGCAGCCATTGCCAATACCTAAACCAATGGGCATGGCTCTGTTCCAATAAAACTTCATTGAAGAAAACAGGCGGTGGCCCAGATTGGCTTATGAGCTATAGTTTGCCAACTCCTGCTCTAGCCAGGCATGTAACCTGGGCAAAAGCTCTGAGGCAGGACAGGAATTGTGTTCAGGGAACTGTTAGGAAGCTGGTATGGCTACAGTCAAGTAAGTGGGAAGAGAGGGGCCTGAACTGAACTTGAAGAGATAAGCAGGAGCCAAATCATGCCCTGTTTTACAGGCCTTGTTAAAAGCATTGGATTTTACTGGATTTTATTTAAGCTACTTAAAGTGTTAAGTAGGGTAGTAACATGCTGCTCTTTGTGCTGTAAAAGCTCATTTTGATTCCTGTGTGGAATGGCTTGAAGTAGTTCTGGAGATCTAATTATGGCCTGGATTTACATGGTAGCAATGAAAATCGGAAGTGGATATACTGAGATAGATTTTTTTTTTTTTGCAGTACCAGGGATTGAACGCAGGGGTGTTCTACCTCCGCGCTACACCCCCGGCCCTATTTTATATACTTTATTTTGAAACCGGGTCTCACAAAGTTGCGGAGGGCCACACTAAGTAGAGAGAGAAAGAGAGAGACAGGGAGGGAGAGAGAGAGAGAGAGAGAGAGAGCTGAGGCTGGCCGCGAACGGTCTCTGCCTCCCAAAGTACTAGGATTACAAGCGTGAGCCACCACGCCCGGCCTGAGATAGATTTAAAGGTGAGGATCCTAACTGTTGGAATGAATGAGGAGGAAGCGACAAATGAGAGGAAAAAAACAACTTTGATGCTTAGGTTCTGAATGGAGCAATTTCACTGATCATAGGTAAGTTATAAATTTCAAAGGGGAAGACTAAAGGAAAAGAAGCCTGGAAAGCTAGATTTGATCTACATTAGGGAATATCTTAAGTTAATTAGATTTGTTTTAGTGAAAAGGAGAAAGTTACTGACTAGTTTTGAAGAGAAGAATAATATAACCAGTGTTGTGCTATAACTACTTTGGGTTAGGTAGATTAGAGAGAGATGTGTCAAGCGTCATAGGAAATTAAGAAATTATTGACATCAGAAAAAAATAATTAAGATTTGATCCAAGATATTTCTACTAGAAAGATGAAATGCAAACTCAATATGCTTTTGAATTCAGGCTCTTTACAATAAATAAGTGACATAAAATGATTTAAAAAGTTAAAACACAGAGAAATAGAAGCCAAGTTTTAAAGGAAAATGTGGGTAATTACTCTAGGAAGTTAGTACAACTGATCCCTAAAACTAGCTCAGAGTTAGTCCTCTGACAGAGAAGAAAATTAAAATAAAATACTAATATAAAAACAAGGGGGAAGAGGTGAAAATGGATTAAATAGCTCCCATCTGCTAGAAAGAGATGTATCATTTTTCCAGGAGAAATACATTGAATTGTAAAAGAAATGAATCTCAGGCGTTTATAAAGGGAATCTTAAAGATCATAATGAGCTATGCCATAATATTTGCTAATAGTTATGATATATATTCCTCATAAGAAATTTATTATACAAAAACTATCAAGTATATATCCCAGATGCCCAATGAAAGTTGAAGACATTATACATAGACCTCAGATGGTATTTGTCCAGAAAGTAAGAGCAATGAATCCAGATAATGAGTTTTACAATGACTTGATCTGACTGAAAAATGAAGCTTAAAAAATGAGAATAGTTAGTAGTTCCCTTAGATATCACCTCACCCCACACACTCAGCGCTTTAGTAACAACAACTCTACAGCAATACGGACAACATAGTGGGTAAAAACTAGTGGCGTGGACTCTGAAACCGGATGGCCAGGGTTCAAAACCCATTTTCTAGACACGTTAGTAGAAGCAGTCAGTAGAGTAGCTGTGAACCCTAAATGGCCAGTTGTAATGTACCTTATACTTCAGCTGGCAAAAAGTTAAAGTCATTTGTCAGCTGCATTAGCTCTTAAACTGAGGTAAGAATTAAAGAATTAAATAAGACACATCTCATACTATACTATGCCCACAATAGGGTTTTTCAGGTTGATTCTGAAAAATATGCTTCTCTGTTTTAGGGTATCCAGTGAATCTAAATGTGGCCTTCCCATAATTAATCTAGTTCAAAATTATTTATTTCCTAATTTTATTTATTTACTTGCGGGACTGAGGATTGAACCCAGGGGCATTCTACCTCTGAGAGCTATACCCCAGTCCTATTTTTTATTCTTTATTTTGAAACAGGGTGTAAATTTCGGAGGGCCTCACTAAGTAGCTGATCCTCCTGTCTCAGCTTCCCAGGTACTGGGATCACAAGCATGTGCCACCATGCCTGGTTCCTAATTTATTTAAACTAGTATTTCTGTGACGCATTATAAACTTGCCATTTTGCAAAGACAATTAAGTTGGCTGTAGCTAATTTTAATTGAATTTTTGACCTTTAAGGATCCAGTTTAGCCTAATTGATATCTGATTAGAAGTATTTTCAGTAGACTTATTAGTCTGGCTTATTATTTTAAGACTGCAGAGTCATGTTGAATAAGGAGATTATCTTCAGTCTCCTGGCAAGTATGCACAATGTGTATTTCTTAATTGTACCCAGAAGCAATGGAAGTAGAACACATTTATTAAAGACCTTTAAAGACTGGTATTCTTGAGTGTATGTAAATAGTTCAAAAAGCCACTAGATTCCTAAACCCTTGATTCAACAACCATCAGTGGCTAGGAGTTTATAAGGTGTGTGTGTGTGTAGGGGGAGAGGAAACAGCTGTGAGTTTTACTTTTCCTCCAGAGCAAGTTATTTCTGCTTGATAACAGAATTTGCTGATGGTTAGTGGAAACAAAGAATTGGTGTCAGTTGACTTAATCTTGTTTTATCCCTCCTAATCTCTATCTTCCTGGAACATTTCCCACCTTGGTTCTAGCTTCTCTAATGGATATCCAGTGCATATCCTTACCTCTCTGCCTTCACTTAAGCTGTTTGCTCTTCCTGTAAAAATTTCTATTCTACTCCCTTTCAACTAGGGAAATTCCACTCCCCATTGCCATAATATAATTGTCACTCCTCTGATACAGCTTCTATTACATTTCCTGCCTCCTTGACTTTCACAGCCCTGCTGGGGTAAAGAATATGACTCATTCATCTCTGTATTTCCAGTGCCCTATATGTTTGGCAATCAGAAAACATTAAATAAAGTTTTATTGAATAAATTCTCCTTATGTCATATGCAGAGGGCTGGAGGGTTAGTATATTGTATCCTTTTTCCAGTAGCATGCCTGTTTCTAAATTAATTATACCAGGAACTAAAAACAGTTTCCCATTTAAAAAAAAAATGGTCCTCTAGACACAGAGAGAATAATACAAAGTTTAAACTCTTGAAGAAGCAACATCATGAAACCATGTTAAATTACTTAGATTCATGTACAAGGAATTCACATTCCTTTATGAAACTCAGACTGTATTACTTAGTCCTTGAGTAGTTTTACTTAAAATCTAGCCTCCTTCAGATGGATGGTGCAAAACTTGTAACCCTGTCTTTGCCTTTATAGTGATATCACTTATACCATGGGAAATATAGCAACTTCAAAGCTAGTAGAAGGAAGGTAAAAATGAAGATAAAACAAAAATAAGTTAGAGAATAAAAAACAATAAGATCATGAAACCAAAAATTGGTTCTTCAAAATGTTCAACAAAATTGATAAGCCTTTACCTAGACTAAGAAAAAATAAAAACAGAGTGAAGACTCAAATTTCTAAAATCAGAAGTAAAAGTATGAATATTACTACCAATTCTATGGAAATCAAAATGATTATAAGAAAGTACTATGAAAAATTATAGAACAAAGTACATAACAGATACAATAAGGAATTCCTAGAAATGTACAATTTATTAAGACAGACTCACAAAGAAGCATAAAATCTGAATAAACCTATAACTAACAAGAAGATTGAATCAGTAATAAGAAATTTCCCAACAAAAGAAAATCCCAGCACCTGATTGCTTCAGTGTTGAATTCTACCATGCATTTAAAAGGGAACTAATGCCAATCCTTAAATTTTTCAAAAAAAATTAAAGAGGAAACAATTTCTCATTCATTCTATGAGGCTAGCACTGTCTTGATACCAAAACCAGACAAAACTTTTGCATCAAAAGACACTATCAACATAAAAAGAAAACCACAGAATGAGAGAAAATGTTTGCAAATTACATATCGGATTACCAGAAAACTAAAAACCAATATCCTTCAAAAGCATTAATGCAAAAATTCTCAAAAACAAAGCTGACAAACTAAATTCAGCAGCCTATTAAAATAATTCCCACATAGACGGGCGTGGTGGCGCACGCTTGTAATCCCAGTACTTTGGGAGGCGGAGACCAGAGGATCCGAGTTCGCGGCCAGCCTCAGCTCTCTCTCTCTCTCTCTCTCTCTCTCTCTCTTTCTCTCTCTCTCTCTCCTTAGTGAGGCCCTCCACAACTTCGTGAGATCCAGTTTCAAAATAAAGTATAAAAAATAGGGCCGGGGGTGTAGTGCAGAGGTAGAACGCCCCTGCATTCAATCCCCAGTAACCGCAAAAAAAAAAGAAAAGAAAATAATTCCCACAAACAAGTGTGAATTATTCCTAGAATGCAAGGATGGTTCAACATACAAAAATTGATTAGTATTAATACACTACATTAGCAACATGAAGGGAAAACAAAGTTGAAGGACTCATACTTTCTGATTTTAAAGCTTAATAAAAAGCTACAATAATTAAAGCCCTCACCCAAACACACAGTACATTAGTTACATTAACTCTATAGCAATATGGACAACACAATGGAAAAGAGATAGTAGCAAAGACCCTAGAAGCAGAGACCTAGAGTTCAAAACCATTTGCTAGAGTCATTGTGGAAGCAGAGTCAAAGCAGTGTGACACCAACAGATGTAGAGAACAATGGAATAAAATAGAGAGCCCAGAAATAAACCCTAACATATACACTGTTCTAGCCATTCAGTCCACTATAACAAAAGAGCATAAATTAGGTAGCTTATAAATAAAATTATTATTATTATTATTATTATTATTATTTCTGGAGGCTGAGAAATCCAAGATCAAGAGAAAAGGAAATTTGATGTCTGGTGAGGACTCTTTCTGATTCATACACGACCATTTTTTTGTTATATAAAGGAAAAGCCATCTCTCTGAGATTTTTTTAATAAGGGCATTAATCCCATTCATGGAGGCTCTAGCCTTGTGACATAATCACCTCCCAAAGGCTCCTTCTCCTAATATCATCATATTGGGGATTTAGGATTTCAACACAAATTTGGGAGAGAGATAAATATTCATTCTATTGTGCATGGTCAAGTGGAAAGGATATCAAGATCATTCAGTGGGGGAAAGGACATTTTTCAAAAATGGTACTGGGGAAACTGAATATTCACATGCAAAACAATGAAATTGAGCACTTATCTAACAATGTGTATAATTATTAACTCAAAAAGAATCAGACTTAAATATAAGTCCTAAAATAGAAAACTCCTAGAATAAAGCACAAGGCAAAACCTTTGCAACATTAGATTTTATAATAATTTCTTAGATATGACAACAAAGGCCCAAGCAACAAAAGAAAAAATAGATAAATTGAATTTTATGTAAGTTTTTCTTAAATTCTGCATCAGCAGACACTTTCAACATAAGGCAAACCACAGAATGGGAGAAAATACTTGCAAATTACATATCTGATGAGGAATTAACATCCAGAATATATGTAGACAACTGCTAAAACTCAACAACAACAAAAAACCAAACAACCTAATTGAAAAATGGCCCATGGACTTGAATAGACATTTTTCCAAAGAAGATAAACAGTCAAGTAGCATGTAAAAAGATGCTCGATGTCCCTAATTATTAGGGAAATGCCAATCAAAATTCTAATAAGATACCATCTCACAACCATTAGGATAGCCACCATTAAAAGAAAAAATCAGAAAATAACAAGTATTGACAAAGATGTAGAGAAAACAGAAACCTTGTATACTGCTGGTGGGAATGTACATGACAAAGCCACTGTGGAAAACAGGATAGCAGTTCCTCTAAAAATAGAGTTGCCATATGATCCAGTAATTCTGCCTCTGCTATATACTCAGAACAATTTAAAGCAGGTGTTTTAGTCATCTTTCACATCGCGATGACCAACATACCTGACAAGAACAACTTAGAGGATGAAATGTTTATTGGGACTCACAACTTCAGAGGTTTTAGTCCATACGGCCAGCTCTGAAGCACAAATGTTGGAGGCAGCAGGGTGCATGGAGAGACACTTCTCTCACATCATGGAAGTAGAGAGGAGAGAGAGAAAGGGGCCTGTGGGCACATATACTTCCTAAGACCACACCACCAATGACCCACCTCCTCCAGCCGTGCCCCACCTGTCTACATTGCCACCCAATAAATCCATTCAAATTATTAAGCCATCAATGGATTTATTCACTGATGACATTTGAACCCTTGTGATTCAATTATTTCACCTCTGAACATTTTTGCATTGGGAATATGTGAGCTTTTCCAGGGGACATTTTTTAATCCAAATCATAACAGCAGGGTCTTGAAGAGATATCTGTACACACGTGTTCATAGCAGCATTTTTCACAATAGATAAAATAGGGAAGCAACCCAAGTGTTCATTGACAGATGAATGGATAAGCAAAATGTGATGTATGTGTGTGCATGTGTAAATGTGTGTGTGTGAAGTGTAATGTTATTTGCCTTAAAAAAGGAAGGAAACCTTGACATGAATAAACCTTAAGGACATTATGCTAAATAAAATAAATCAGTCACAAAAGACAAATATTGTATGATTCTACTTAGATGAGATAACTAGGGTTGCCAACATCATAGAGATAGAAAGTATAATGGTGGGATAATGGGAACTTGTTTAATGGGTACAGAGTTACAGTTTGGGGAGATGAAAAGAGTTCTAGAGTGGGATGGTTGTGGTAGTTGCACAAAAATATGAATGTACTTAATACCACTTAACTGTACACTTAAGAATGATTACGATGGCAAATTTTATGTTTTGTATACTTAACATAATGAAAAAATGAAAATATATATGACTAAAAATACTAAAACAAAATATCATTCCCATGAGCACCAAGAAAAAAGAAAGAGGTGAAAATCATACATAAGAGATAAGGAAACGTGTCAGGGAAGAGAAAGAACTATGCCTTGCATAAAACAGATTCTTCCAATGCAACAGTCACAGAAACAGGTATGTTCCAGGACATTTTCTAAAGTTCTAGAGTCTGGGAGAAGAAAACAGTGAAGAACTGATGTAGCAACTTGGTCTAGATGATAAAGTATTTTACAAATAGTGACTAATTAGATAATATGAACATGATATGATTCTAGGCCCTCTCCAATATCTACAAAATAAAATAAAAATTATTATTAATTCCAGGAAAAAATTAAAATCTATAATAATCAGAAACCAAACAAATCAAGGATCATATTTAATTGACACATTAATTGTCAAGACCTAGAAGCCTATGCAAAAAAAACAGAAAATTCTGGAGTAGAACAGAAACTCATCATTAGCTGGCCCCACAGAGACCTTGGCCTCCTAATTCTGCCACCCCCCTCCAGAGGCTTTTTATTTTGTTTTGTCTTTTAGTACTGGGGATGGAACCCAGGGGCATTCCACCTCCAAGCTGTAACCCAGCTCTTCTTATTTTTTATTATTTTGAAACAGGGTCTTGCTAAGTTGCTAAGGGTTTCACTACATTGCTGAGGCTGGCCTTGAACCCATGATCCTTTTGTCTCAGACTTCCAAGTACTGGGATTGCAGGCTTGTTCTACCATACTTGGCCCCTTCCAGAAGTTATATTGGTGATTTGACAAAATTCTGAGAATTATCAATGGTGCTACACATGGAGAGAAAAAACTTAGTGGGTAGGTCATTATTTTCTTCCTAAATGCAATGGATACAAGTAGCTAAGAGAAACTGACGACCCAAAGGAAGAGAAAACTAGAGCTGACTCTCCTTAAGGGGAATAGAGGGAGGCTCCTAGGTGGCACAGAGATCAAAACCCAATGTGGTTTCCTTTTTTTTTTTTTTTTTTTTTTTTT
>PVJS01053197.1:0-13389 GCA_004027185.1 Glis glis | reverse complement strand
ACCTTCCTGGAGTTAGGACAGTCACGGGGGCTGAGCCCTTGCGAGCTGTGAGGTGTGACTCAGTGTCACCATGGCTGTGGTTTTAGGGAAGTACAACAAGTGGGACAAGGTGGACCCTGCCGAGCTGTTCAGCCAGGCTCCGACAGAGAAGAAGGAAGCTAACCCCAAGCTGAACATGGTGAAGTTCCTGCAGGTGCGTACGGGGTGCGAGCCCACCAGGAGCCCTGGCTCCCCTACCACAGGTGGCACCCTTCTCAAGCCCACCATTCCTCCAGTTGTCAGCCCCATCTGGGACTCTGAGGCCTTCCTCTGCTGGCAGCTGGGCCACCTTTCTGTGAGCGCCCCCTGCTGCCCACAAGACACCTGCTGGCCTGGCTCCACCATCCTGGGCACCCCATCACAGTCCTGGAGAGCATTCTGCTTTGATAATGGTTTGATTGAGGGCTTTTCCCCAATTTTAAAACAAGTGCAAGCCAGGTGGCACATGCCTGTAATCCCAGTGCTTGGGATGCTGAGACAGGAGGATCACAGGTTTGCAGCCAGCCTCAGCAACTTAGTAAGACCCTGTTTCAAAATAAAAAATAAAGTACTCAGGAGGCTGAGACAGGAAATCATAGGTTCAAAGCCAGCCTCAGCAACTTAGCGAGGCCCTCAGCAACTTAGCGAGGCCCTATTTCAAAATTTAAAAAAGGGCTGGGGTATAGCTCGGAGGTGGAATGCCCCTGGGTTCAAACCCCAGTACCAAAATAAATAAATAAATAATATAAAATAAAATAGGGCTGGTGGTATAGGTCATAGGTAGAATGTCCCTGGGTCCAATCTTCAGTACCACAAAAAAATGCATACATAGCCGGGCGTGGTGGTGAATGCTTGTAATCCCAGTACTTGGGAGGCTGAGACAAGAGGATCACAGGTTTGCAACCAGCCTCAGCTACTTAGTGAGGCCCTCCACAACTTAGTGAGACCCCATTTCAAAGTAAAGAATAAAAACTAGGGCTGGGGGTTAGCTCGGAGGTAGAACGCCCCTGCATTCAATCCCCGGTACCGCAAAAAAAAAAAAAAAATAGGATCTCGATAACTTGCTGAGGCTGGCCTTAAACCTGCGCTCCTCCTGTCTCAGCCTCCCAAGTACTGGGATTACAGGCGTGCACCACCACACCCAGCTTTACTATTTAGTTCTGGGGTTGAGATCATATTGCAGTTACCATTTTGCAAACGAGCAGTTGTAAACTAAATTCTTTTCTGAGTGCTGAGCAGCCTCGCTGGCTAGCTCCTTTTTGGCCCAGGCAGCGAGGCCCAGCTCAGGCCCCCAGGGCCTGCTCTACCTCCTGTCCCCTGGGCAGTGTCGCAGGGCCAACCTGTGGCAGATGCAGTTACCGTGTGCTGTGTGGCAGGTGGAAGGCCGAGGCTGTGACTACATCGTGCTCTGGCTGGACTGTGACAAGGAAGGGGAGAACATCTGCTTTGAGGTGAGTGCGGTGCCCTCTGGCTCGCTGCGGTCACACGTTCCTGCGGCTGAAGTAAGGAGTGACCTGTGGTGCTTTAAAGTGCGTCCCCGAGCCGGGCGTGGTGGCGCACGCTTGTAATCCCAGTACTTGGGAGGCGGAGACCGGAGGATCCGGGTTCACGACCAGCCTCAGCTACTTAGGCCCTCCGCAACTTCGTGAGACCCGGTTTCAAAATAAAGGATAAAAAATAGGGCTGGGGGTGTAGCTCGGAGGTAGAACACCCCTGGGTTCAATCCCCAGTACCGGAAAAAATATATATATAATTTATATATATATATATATATTAATATAATATATAATATATATATAAAGTGCCTCCCCTGCACCTTGACTTGGGGATTCTGTAGCTGTTGTAAAGTGCGTAGGCCCTACTGAGGGCGACGGAGCTGCCTCACCCGCGGGACACTGGTACAAGCAGACATAAGAAGGGGCAGGATTTTCTCGGGGATGTGAGTTTCAGAATGGAGCAGGCGGCTCGCGAGCGTCCTGGGCCCAGCCCGGGTCTCAGGGCCGTCAGTCAGTCAGTGCGGTTGTCACCTCAGCACCATGCTCCTTCCCCCCCCCCCCCCCCCCCCCCCCCCCCCCCCCCCCCCCCCCCCCCCCCCCCCCCCCGTTCTTGTCACCTCACACCCTCACACCCCTCTGCCCCACCCAGAGCACCCTGCTGCCCCAGCACCCTCGCTCCAGGAGTGCTCCCTGCTGGAGGCAGGTGGCAGCGCCCCTTGGGCCCTGCCTCGAGCTTCCCTCGCTGTGGCCCCTCCTGCTGGTTGTGACAGTCTGTCTCACTGGAACCGCTCAGGCTGTGGCTCCACGCAAGTCACGCGTGTCCCTCTAGCCCCAGCTGTCACCCACGGCCTGACATCCCTCTAGTGGAGGAGACAGTTCCAGTGAGGTGGGGACCTGGGGCACCTAACATTGTAGTGCAGCTCCCTCACAGACTCGTCACACTGGCCCTTTCCAGACACCTCCTCCCGTCCCTTCCCCTTCAGGGCCCCACCAAGGGGCCCTTCACCTGGGGGTGGAGGAGGGTGGCAGCTCATGGGACTTGCTCCCTTCTGAAATGAAGCCACTTCTTCCCCACAAGGACGCTGCCTGGCCAGGCTCCCGGGGTGACCCCACACACACACACAGCCTCTATGTCTGGACCCCAGGCCCCGCTGTGCTCAGCCCCCACCAGCTGGGCTGCCTGGCCCTTCCCACTCTGGCCTGCTTCCTCTTCCTCTTCCTCTTCCTCTTCCTTTTCCTTCCCTGTCTTTCCTCCAGTTACTTAAACATTCCACCCCCCCAACACTCCCTCCTCCAGGAAGGAGGGGAACAGGTCAAGCGGGGTGGATTTGGGGACCACGAGGACCCCGTGTGCATGGCAGCAGCACTTCCTGGTTTAGCGGGGTTGAGAGAGAATCAGAAGAGAGGCAGCAGGTGCGGTGCGGCAGCGAGAAGTGGGGGACTGACCGTGTCTCTAGCTACAAGGAAAGGGGTCTGTGGACCTGGAGCTTCTAGAGAGGCAGAGAGATGGAGGACGGTCCCACACGCAGCTCAGCCCTGGGCAGAGCTGATCTTGACCGCGGAGGTGTGGAGCAGGAGGCAGAGACCTCAGGGCAACCCCAGCTGGGCCCTTTCCCCAGGTCCTTGACGCCGTCCTGCCTGTCATGAACAAGGCCCACAGCAGCGAGAAGACGGTGTTCCGGGCCAGGTTCAGCTCCATCACCGACACAGACATCTGTAACGCCATGGCCCGCCTGGGCGAGCCTGACCGCAACGAAGCGCTCTCAGTGGACGCCCGCCAGGAGCTGGACCTGCGCATCGGCTGCGCCTTCACCAGGTGCTGTCCTCCCTCTGCCCCTTGGGGTCCCCGGCCTCTGGGAGCCCCGATGAGCGACAGGCAGATTCCACGTGTTGAAACCCTGAAGAAAAGGATGTATATATCCAGCTGGTGTGGGTCACACAAGCCTCCGCTTGATGAGCGAGTCCTGCGGGCAGCGGGCAGGGGTACAGTCGAAGGGCTCCCTGGCCAGAGATGGGGAGCCTCTCGTTCACTCAACTGCTCTGTCCCATGCACACAGGATTCCCCCGAGACGCCGTGCCCGCTCTGCCACTCACACTGACTTCTAAGCAGGTGGCAGCCACCTGCCGGCACAGCCCACCTGGCCCAGGCTGGGCTCCCCCGGGGGAGGATGACACTGTCTCGGGTGACATCCTGACCAGCTCTTCCTCTTCCCACCTCCCCGCTTCCTCTAGGTTTCAGACCAAGTATTTCCAGGGGAAGTACGGTGATTTGGACAGCTCTCTCATCTCCTTCGGGCCCTGTCAGACCCCCACCCTGGGGTTCTGCGTGGAGAGACATGACAGAATCCAGTCCTTCAAGCCGGAGACCTACTGGGTGCTGCAGGCCAAGGTTCTTGTCGCTTCTTGAGTCCCGCTGAGTCTTTCCAGGTTCTGATGTGGATCCTCCGTCCCCGCTGGCCCCAGGCTGAGGACACGTGTGACCAGCTGTAGCCAAGTCTGTAGCGGAGCGCGGTCTTCAGAGCCCAGGGAAGGGGGCCCGGCCTTCGTGGGCGGGGGCTGGACTGGGCCTGGGTGACTGGGAATGAGCCCGCTCTGGCCGTGCAGGGCGAGGTCACCCCTGGGGCCGGCAGCAGTGGTGGTCGGGTCTAAGCACTGCGCTGAGGCCACGGGCTGTTGAGCTTTCTGAAAGTCTGTACACCCTCTTTGGATCAAAGCTCTCCAGAGCTCAGTGTAAGATTTAACCCGACGCAGAGTCGCTCTGGTTGACACAGGCTGGGGGCCCCTGGGGGGACACACCTGGGCTGGCAGGCACTGGAGTGGGCAGGGATGAAGTGAGGGGAGAGGCTCAGGTGCTTATTATTTTTTTTTTTTTGCCGTACCGGGGATTGAACCCAGGGGCATTCTACCTCCAAGCCACACCCCCAGCCCTATTTTTTATACTTTATTTTGAAACCAGGTCTCACGAAGTTGCGGAGGGCCTCACTAAGTAGCTAAGGCTGGCCGCGAACCCGGATCCTCCAGTCTCAGCCTCCCAAGTACTGGGATTACAAGCGTGCGCCACCACGCCCGGCTGCTCAGGTGCTTCTTAAGGACACGGCAGCCTCAGCTCTGGCCACCCTCCTGAGACCCCCTCCTGAGACCACCTGCCTGATTTCTGGCGGGGATGGGCAGGGCTGGGTGTCGGCCTGCATGTGTACAGCTGGACAGGTGCAGCGACGAGACCCTAGAGTCGGGATGGTTTCCCTCCCAGACAAAAACCGACTTCCTCTGCCCCGATTCCCTCCCCTGGCAGCGGGCACCCACGCTCACCTGTTGTCCTTCTTCCTGCAGGTTAACACCGATAAAGACGGATCTCTCCTTTTGGACTGGGACCGAGTGAGGGTGTTTGACCGGGAGATTGCACAGATGTTTCTAAACATGACAAAGCTGGAGAAGGAAGCCCAGGTGCGCCCACTCGGCCCACCCCGTCACATTGGCCTTGGGTGGGGGTGGACCTCAGAAGTTTCTGGCCAGAGGAATAGCTCATGACCCCGGCCCACATCTTTCTCTCTTTCTGAAGCAGACATCTTTTTGGAAGGAGGAGTAGTTCCTCACACATACACTCCTATGGTACTTCTGCTGGTGGGGTAGCTGCAAGGCCCAGCACGCCGCTCCGTACAGGATGCCGTCCACACCCGTGGCCTGCCAGCCCCAAACGCTCCTCTTTCCAGGAGGCATTCTGGGCATTGTCTCCTTTGGCAGGACTCCATGTCACACTGATGTCCCTTTTCTATGACACTGACAGCTGACAACTGGGGGACCTGTGTGCATGTTGACAGGCTTGCCCAAGGTCACACGGCACACAGGGTTGGGCTGGGATCCCAGCCTGTCAGGTCTCACACCTCTGTGGGGTTGTACTTATTACACGGGGGTTTTATGACTTAGAAGGACATGCTGCTTAGCTGTGAGGAAGGAGTGGCGCAGCCTCATGAGGGCCCATCACAGGGTGGGGCAGGCCGCGGCTGTGGCACAGTGCCCTGAGCTGCGACAGCTACAAGATAGCGAGGCAGCCTGCCGCTCCAGCTGCCGCCTGCTTGTCCTCAGACCGTCCTCACGTGCCACTTTGCCCAGGCTTCAGTCGTCTTGGGCTTCCGGAACTTCTTGTACAGCTGCTTCATGCTGGCAGCATCAATGACATTCCCTCAGAGAAGCACCTCCACGCCAGGCCTCACCCCGAGTGACCCCGCCGCCATTGCTGCACACGGCGCGACGGGCATCAGCATTAGCACCCACGTTGTCCACCTGGAATCCAGAATGTGCTGCCCTGGCCAGTCTGCGTGGGGTTGGCGAGGACAAGCGGCTGGGCTCAGCTGTTGGGATTGTTTTTGCAGTAGGCAAAACAGAGTCATCTCTTTAACATGAGGGCGCCAGAGGTGGGAGGTCGTAGCTCACCACCAAGCACGGCCCGCCGAGGTCTTGCAGTTAACCTGCGTGGTGTTTACAAAAACCTCAGACTGATGACAGCAGTTAAAACCTGCAGCATTTCACACAAAAGTCCTGACTTGCAGCTTCCCTTGATGCATCGAGAGACGTGGCAGTGTCCAGCCAGCGGCACCGTGCGCGGCGAGCAGCAGCCTCTGCGCCTGCGCAGGCCCCGTGCCCTCCCGTGCCTGGCCCACAGCGGCCTCCGGGTTTGCATCTGCAGCCCCTTCCCCGACTCTTCCCCGTCCTCCAGGTTTTCTCTTTCTAGATCCTGGTCCTAAATAAATATCCAATCCAGTCTCCAGACTGCTGGGAAGCACACATCTCGATCCCCTCCATCATGGCCTCTTTCCCCTCCCCAGAGCCACTCAGACTGACCCTTCTTCCAGGTGGAAGCCACGAGCAGGAAAGAAAAGGCCAAGCAGAGGCCGCTGGCCCTGAACACTGTGGAGATGCTGCGTGTGGCCAGCTCCGCTCTGGGTACGTAGGGGCATCTCCCTCAAGCCCCCAAGACTTCGTGTGTGTGTCTGTCTGTCTGTCTGTCTGTCTGTCTGGGGATGGAACCCAGGGGCCTTCTACCTCCAGGCTACACCCCCAGCCCTGTTTTATTTTATTTGGAAACAGGGTCTTGCTAAATTACTGAGGCTGGCTTCGAACCTGCAATCCTCCTTTCTCAGCCCTGCAAGTACTGGCTTGCAGGCGCACGCCCACCACGCCCAGCTCCCCCAAGGCTTCCCGAGTCAGGCCCATGGCGGCCCTGTTCAGCCCGGTGCAGGGTGGTGCCAGCGCTCACCGGTGCTAAGTGTGTCTCAGGCAGTGGTGCCTAAGGCTTCGGGGGCTCTGAGCCTCCTCAGATTGCATTTATATTCAAGTTCAGAGTAGAAGTCATAACAAATGAGAGGATTTCGTCTCATTGATGGTTAGGACTCAGTGATGTCTTTGAATTCATGTGGGAAAAGAAAACACGTCGCATTGTTGGCCCCCTCCAGGGAGCCGCAGCGGCGTCCTCGCAGCACAGCACCTCAGGGTCCTCGGAAGGCAGAGGTGCCACTAGTGACCATGTCATAGGACTCAGCGGCTCCGCGGCTGCTGCCAGGACAGAACGCATGAAACCACCCTCGAGGCAGGGCCCTCCCGGGTCTCTGGGCCAGCAGAGTCCCTTCGGAGGCCTTAACCCTGGAGGTCCAGCTCCAAGCCAAACTCCACTCCAGATCCCAGCGGGAGGAGCGCTTCTTTCCCGTCCCAAGCCCGTTTCCTCGTGAGAAAGAAGGGCGGTGACATGTCCTCTCTCTGCTTGCTCTAAAGATTACAGGGTGTGAAGTAGCACCTTCTAACAACAGCAGTGGTCGCTGGGTGTGATGACACACACCTATAATCCTAGTACTTGGGAGGCTGAGACAGGAGGATCACAGGTTTGAGGCCAGCCTCAGCAATTTAGTGAGGCCCTGTTTCAAAGTAAAAATAAATAAATAAAAGGGGATGGGGTATAGCTTGGAGGTAGAATGTCCCTGGGGTCAATCTCCAGTACCAAGAAGAAAACAATTGCACTGCAGATGTGGGCCACTGCCCAAGAGCGCCACCCTAATGTCAGAGTCCCCAAGCGCTTCCGCTGGAGCCAGGGAGAGGTCTCGCCAGCTCAAGCCAGGCTGAGCGTGTCTGAGCCTCAGTTCCTTGGTCACTAGAGCCTCTAGGGTCCTCGGAAGGCAGCGGTGCCACTGGTGACCCCAGCTGCGCGCTGGCCTCTGCTGGTCAGGGAGCAGCAGGACAAGCCCTCCCTCAGTGGCCCAGCGTGCAGGAGGACAGAGCACCACAGGGCCCAGGACTGAGCACGTGTGCTCTGTCGTCCTCACGGTGGCTCAGCAGACCCTGAGGCCGGGTTGCAGCTCCATGGGCAGAGTTGGAGATGGGCACTCTGAGGCCAGGGCACCGTGAGTGTGGTCTGCAGAGCGGGGCAAGAGGTATTTCCCATCAGGCCTCTGCCCGGGCCACCCACATGGGTTCAGGACTTTGGCCTTGGATGTGCTGCACGGTACTCGGAGCTCAGCACACCTGCTCAGAGCCTCCTCGCCCTGCACGGGGTGCCGGCTGCCTTCCCAGGCCAGCTGAGCCTCCTGTCTCGCAGGCATGGGACCACAGCATGCCATGCAGACGGCCGAGCGGCTCTACACACAGGGCTACATCAGCTACCCGCGGACAGAGACCACCCACTACCCCGAGAACTTTGACCTGAAGGGCTCCCTGCGCCAGCAGGCCAACCACCCCTACTGGGCAGACACGGTGCGTGGAGCGGGCCCCGCCACTGGGGTCTCGGGACAGGCCGGGCACCTTGGCCAAACCCAGGACTGACAGGCAGCCGTGCCCATACCCACCTCTGCTGTCCTCCCGCAGGTGAAGCGGTTATTAGCGGAAGGCATCAACCGCCCCCGGAAAGGCCACGACGCTGGAGACCACCCCCCCATCACCCCCATGAGGTCAGCCACAGAGGCGGAATTAGGTACCAGTGCCTCCCGTCCCGACACTCACGCTCGCCCCGCGCTCCTCAGGCCTCCAAGTGGGACGGGCAAGACGCTCCACGGACCAAGGACAGGAGCGAGGTGGCAGCGGCTGACCAGGGAGAGGCCTGTTGGCAGACAGCCTCGGGGCATGGGGTGGGACCTGGGCAGAGAGGGACAGGGCTCAGCCATGGGCTCTGCCACCCGGGTGGCTGTGCTGGTCGCCCTTGTGCCAGGTGGCAGACTGGGAAGGGAGAGCAGCGCAGAAGAGACAGGGGCCACTGTGCATACTCCTGATGTGAAGCCAGGTGGCATGTCACCAGAGTGTGGGAGGACAGGCCGCACGGGGAGGCGGGAGCCACAGCCCTAGAGGGACCCCCAGCTAGCGTTCCCTTGCTGTGCCGAGGCCCCGACCCAGCCCCAGGGTGACTGGCCATGGGCCTTCTGCAGGGGGCGACGCGTGGCGACTCTACGAGTACATCACCAGGCACTTCATCGCCACCATCAGCCAGGACTGCAAGTACCTGCAGAGCACCATCTCCTTCCGGATCGGGCCCGAGCTCTTCACCTGCTCAGGGAAGACCGTCATCTCGCCAGGTCAGCTGCGGGCCCGGGTCCTCCCTCCATCCTCACAGACAGGTGTCGGGTCCGGGACGGGCCGCCCAGGACGGGGCCCTGAGTGGCAGCGCGGTGTCTGTCCCTAGGCTTCACAGAGATCATGCCCTGGCAGAGCGTGCCCCTGGAGGAGAGCCTGCCCACCTGCCAGAAGGGCGACTCCTTCGCCGTGGCCGAGGTGAAGATGCTGGAGAAGCAGACGAGCCCGCCGGACTACCTGACGGAGGCCGAGCTCATCACGCTCATGGAGAAGCATGGCATCGGTGGGTGCGCCTGCCCGGACGCCAGCCCAGGTCCCCTCCCCAGGACTGGGCCAGGCTGCACTCGCGAGGCTGCCCGTGACCCCTACGCACCGGGCCAGCACCACCGGGGGCCAGCACCACCGGGGGCCAGCACCTGGTAACTGGTGGGCCAGCGCATGACCTGTGGATCCAGGCAGCCCCCAGGGGAGAGCTGCTCGTGCCAGGACCTGGCTGCCTGGTGAAGGCCAGATGCCCCTGAGCGGGGCCGGCACACGCTGACTGGCACGCGCGGGCTGGGCCGGCCCGGGGCAGAGGACTCACGAGTCAGACGAGCGACATCCCGGGTGCAGGCGGCCGGCTGGGCCTGCTTTTCCTGGGCCTGGGAGTCTTAGCCGGCTCTGTGGCATGGGTGCTGCTCCCGCCGGGACCCTTTGCCCTTCCTGTGGACAACCCCTGCTCTGGCTTAGGAACCCTTTCCACGTCATGGCCTCTAGCAGCCACACGGGATGGGTCTGGACCCTGTGACCAAAACAAGCTGCAGTTTGTGACCGTGACTAGGGCTCTTGTGTGACCTTGTGGAGGGGGGTCTTGTGTGACCTTCAGCACAGGGAAGTGGGCGAGGGTGGCCCACTGAGGGTTGACTGAGTCCCACAAGGCTGTGTAGAAAGCGAAGTGCGGTGGCACATGGCCAACATCCCAGCTCCTCGGGAGCTGAGGATTACAAATTCCTCAGGAGGATTACAAGTTCCAGGCCAGCCTGAGCAACTTAGCAAAACCCTGTCTCAAAATAAGATTTTTTTTTGTGTGCGTGGTACTGGGGATGGAACCCAGGAGCATTCTACCTCTGGGCTACACCCCTAGCCCTATTTTTTATTCTTTATTTTGAAACAGGGTCTCACAAAGTTGCAGAAGACCTCACAAAGTAGCTGAGGCTGGCCACAAACCTTGTATCCTCCTGTCTCAGCCTCCCAAGTACTGGGATTACAAGCGTGCGCCACCATGTCTGGCTCAACATAAGATTTTTAAAGGGCTGCAGCTCAGTGGTTGAGCACTTGACTACCCTGCACAAGGCCCTGGGTTCAATACTCAGTACCAAAAAAAAGGGCCTGAGCAGAGCTTGCCAGCCGGGGCTGAGGCAAGAGCACATTGGGGACGCGGAGCCCCCGTGGGCACAGCACCACCCCCAGCCTGCCACTGTGTGGGCTTAGCAGGTGCCTTAGCCTCTTGGTACTGGTTTCTTCACATGGGAGAGTCTCCCTCGCACGGTGCCCCAGGCAGGTGTGTGTCACCCGCCAGCACTGGCCCGCGTTCAGACAGCCCAAGTTTCCTTTTGCCTCTCTGACCAGCAAAGAGCTCGGTCAGATGCCTCACCTCGCCTGGCCTTCTCCACCAAGCAAGCTCTGAGGCGAGGGAGCTGCACCCCTAGAACTGGGGCCTGCCTTGGGTCCTGAGGGAGGAACCCTGCAGAGAGGGAGGAAGTGGGAGAACCAGCTTGTCAGCTCCCCCTAAAGGTTGGCTCTGGCTCCAGGAGGGGTGGGTGCCACAGTTTCCAGGTAGGACAGGCCAAGGAGGTTACATTTAACAGTCGCAGAGTAAGCTCTGCGACCTTGCAGAGTCCCTTAACCTCTCAACCCATAAACACCCCGAGGCTGTCCTTGGATTCCCGAGAAACTCGGTGTGGTGCCCAGCACGGTGCTCCCTCTTGCGCTCTTTCTTGCAGACCTGGGAACGGCTGATGCAGGGTCCCCGTGACAGGTGGGGGGAGCTGGAGTGTCTGGTCCAGTGGGTCGGCTGGGCAGACTGAGGAACACGGGCCTTTGCTGTGTCCAGGGACTGATGCCAGCATCCCCGTGCACATCAACAACATCTGCCAACGCAACTACATCACCGTGGAGAGCGGCCGCCGGCTCAGGCCCACCAACCTCGGCATCGTCCTGGTGCACGGCTACTACAAGATCGGTGAGTCCGTGGGCCCGCGCCCTGAGGCCTGCGGGGTGCCCAGCTCTCCTGGGCTCCCAGCTCTCCTGGGCTGCGGCTCTGCTGCTGCCTCCAGATGAGCCTGGGACCCGTCCAGAGCCGGGGCTCGGGCACGTGTGATGATGAACAGACGTGTGAGGGACCCAAGGGGAAGTGAGGGCTCTTTCTTGCAGACCTCCTCCCAGGGGGCCTGGGGTCCTCGCCAAGGTACCTGTGCGTTCTCTCCCCTGGAGGTGCCCTGGGCCTGCGGGAGACAGAGGGACATAGCACAGACCTGGCCGAGGACACCAGAGGAGCACATCTGTGATGTGGCCCTAGACACAGGCTGTCCCCAGCCACTGTGCGTAAGATTTCCCTAGGAGGAGTCAGGGAAGGCCTGGGGGCCTAGGAGCCGCCTGGTGCCGTCCGGCTTGGTGGATGGGCAGCCGGGGAGAGGCCGGAGCTAGAAGCGTGAGCGGGGCAGTGGCCCTTGTCCTGCCCACGGGGTGGCAGGGCCCTGGGTGCCGGGGCTCACCGCAGCGTCCACCTGCCTGTCACAGACGCGGAGCTGGTGCTCCCCACCATCCGCAGCGCCGTGGAGAAGCAGCTGAGCCTGATCGCCCAGGGCAAGGCCGACTACCGCCAGGTCCTGGGCCACACGCTGGATATCTTCAAGAGGAAGTTCCACTACTTTGTCGACTCCATCGCCGGTAAGGTCGGCCTCTTCCCTGCCCCTCCCTGGAGGACACCCCCTCCACCATGGCCGCCAGCACCCGGGGACCCAGGGCACCACCTGAGACCTGTCACCAGATCTGGCTCCAGGCCTCCGTAGGCCACAGCCTCCTTGTTGGTCATTGTCAGGATTAAACAGCAGGCGAGTCCACACCACACACAGCGCCAGGAACACACCCGCCCTGCGGGCCGCTCCTCTGCCTTCTGTCCTCACCTGCAGGGACGCGTCCCCACACGGGCCTCCCCGCCTCCACGCGGACTGTCGGAGCCCAGGAGGCCCGTGACCCCCTGCACTGTCACCCCCAGGCATGGACGAGCTGATGGAGGTGTCCTTTTCGCCCCTGGCGGCCACAGGCAAGCCACTCTCCCGTTGCGGAAAGTGTCACCGGTTCATGAAGTACATCCAGGTAGGTGGGGAGGGCTGCGATGGCCCCTCCGGCCACAGTGCCCTTGTGCAGTAGCTCAGGCGACATCGCCTCTCAGGCCTCTGCTTTGTCGTTACTCGCACAGAGGCAGCGTTCTTTGTCTTCTTGGTCCTCACACAGAACGACTGAAAGGCCTCAATCAGCACCAACACACACCTGCACTGTCCCCAGGGCCCCGGGAACACATCCGCTATTAACCATGTAAACAAACGTCACGATTCCTAACACCGCATGTCCCGTCATGGTGTTGACCCGCATGCCAGGACGGAGGAGCGGCCTTCCTCCCGCCGCGTGTAGAGCAGGCATCCTGAGCCTGAGGCCGGGTTGGAGGGTCCTGCCCAGCAGAGCATTACGTGTTCCTGTCACATGCCACATGTCTGTGGTCCGTGTGCTGCCTGTGGGGAGGGAGGGTGGTGGGAGAGCCGGCGCCCCAGCAGCCCCGCGCTCTCCCTGGCGCTGCCGTAGGCCAAGCCGAGCCGCCTGCACTGCTCCCACTGCGACGAGACCTACACCCTCCCCCAGAACGGCACCATCAAGCTCTACAAGGAGCTGCGGTGCCCGCTGGACGACTTCGAGCTGGCCCTGTGGTCCTCGGGCTCCCGGGGCAAGAGCTACCCGCTGTGCCCCTACTGCTACAACCACCCGCCCTTCCGGGACATGAAGAAAGGTGAGCACCTGCCCTGGTCCCCGGGTGCTGCGGTCACCCTGGGCCACACCCCGAGGGCCCCTCACCCCAGCCTCCCACGCTCGCGGGTGCCGAGACAGAGGACAGGGTAGACCCGGGTCACCCACCACTCAGGCATCGGTCAGGCAGGCGACTCCAGGCGGCTTGCTCCCTCGGGATCTGTGCAAGGGGCGAGTGTGCCCCGCATGGGCTGGGCCGAGTGAGAGGCTGAGACACTCAGTGTCACTGTCCCCTACCACAGACCCTGTGTCACCGTCCCCTACCACA